>PVJN01016368.1:0-42511 GCA_004026805.1 Lasiurus borealis
GGAAAGGGGTGAAGGGTATACAGGGAGAGACTGGACAAAAATCATACACCTATGGATGAGATCAATGGGAGGGAGCTAAGGGCAGAGGGAGGGTGGGAGCTGGGTGGAGGGGTACTATGGAGGGGAAAAAAAGAGAAACAAATGTAATAATCTGAATAATAAAGATTTAATTAAAAAATAAAAATAAAAAAAAATAAAGTGACCAGGGAAGGCTTCTCAGAGGAGGTGACAATAAACAAAACCAGAGGCCTATTTGCCATAAAGCCAATGAAGCTGGACCCCCCTCCTAGTCCTTGTATCTACAGTGGTACCTCGAGATATGAGTGCCCTAACATATGAGATTTTTGAGATACGAGCTGTTGAGCGAGCGATTTTTGCTTTGAAATATGAGCAACATTTGAGATAGGAGTAATCGTGTGGATCGGCCGGCTACACACAACCCACCAGTTTACCGCGACTCAAGTGTCTCATAGTTTCCCATGCCTCAAGGTTACGGAACCAATTAAACTCGTATCTCGAGGTACCACTGTAATTGTATATTTGTAATTTGATACCTTTTCTTGTTGTATAAAATTTATGGTCCATCAGAAGACCATGGTTCATCTACACAATGGAATTCTATGCTGCCATAAAAAAAAGAAGGAATTCTTACCATTGCAGCAACCTGGATGGAACTGGAGAGCCTTATGCTAAGTGAAATAAGCCAGTCAATGAAGGAGAAACATCACATGATCTCACTCATTTATGGATAATAAAGAACATTGTAAACTGATGAACAAAAGGATAGATACAGAGGCAGTAAAGCTTCAAACAGACTGTCAAATTACAGCAGGAAGGTTAAGGAGAGGTGGAGTAGATAAGAGATCAACCAAAGGACTTGTATGCATGCATATAAGCATAACCAATGAACACAAGACACTGGCGGGTTAGGGTATGCCTGGGAGGGAGGGTGGGGAGCAATGGGAAGATATGTATACATGTAACACATTAATAAAAAAATTAAAAATAAATAAAATAACATTTATGGTCCTGTAAAACTTATATCTTCCTCTGACTGAAATCTAAAAAAGTGAAGAAAACCTACTCAAGAGAAAATCTGGAATTACCTAAGTCCATCATATTCTGAGATAGGAATAAATTTGTCACGGTAAGGAACTGAGAGTCAGCGTGGCCTACAGGTGTGAGAATTGGGAGGCGTGAGAAGCGGTCAGAGAGGAACAGGCCCTGAGTCCCTGTGATGAGGAGTTCAGATATCATTCCTTTAGCGTCACAGAGACACTGAGTGTGTCAAGCGGGTGAGAAGCATGACCTGACACGCCCTGGATGCTGGACAGAGAACAGATGGTAGGGAACAAGAATGGAAGCAAAGAGGCCATTTTGGAGGCAAGAGATGGTGGAGACATGGACCAGAAAGTGGCATTTCCAATTTTTCTCTCTGTCCCCAGCATCCAGCGCAGGAGTTTGGTAAATATTTGTCAAATGAACAGATATCTAACAACTGACAAGACTGACCGCTTTGTGGGAACGGTGAGAGGGGTCGTCCAAGAAGATAGTAGAGGCCTCACCTGCCCAGGGGCATGGAGCACCAGTGTCAGCCTCCACACAGGGCGGGGTGTGCCCTCCACCACCTCCCTCCTCAGCCGGTGGTGCTGCGACCAGAAGCATCAGCCTCACCTGTGAGTTTGTTAAGATGCAGCGTGTCAGCTCCACGCGAGACCTGCGGGATCACGCCATCTTTTAGCAAGATTCATGCGATCTTGATGCATGAGCGCCTGGAGTTGGAGAAACGCTGTGCCTCCACTCACTGCCAGCCACATACCTGCCTGACCTAACACCTTCCTGGCGCCCCACTGTCCAGGACCAAGTCCAAGCTCCTGTCCACACTCATCTTCCACTAGCCTGTGCTGCTGCTCACCCTCTACTCCAGCCTCACGAGCTTCCTGCTGCTGCTCTAAAAACTCCGTTTCTCTTCCAACCTCTATGTCTTCACACAAGCTGTGGGCCCTACTTTTGCCTATTATTTTACCTCGCAAAATCTTACTCTCTAAGACCTAAGCTAAAGAGTGTTTTCTCTGAGACTCCTTCCCCGATTGCCAACCCCCACACACACACACCCGGACTCCCTTTACCCCAGTAGAAAGAGTTGCCTTCTTCTCTCTGAGTCACCACGATACTGGGCACATTCTCCGGCATAGAACCTGACACATAGCTGTAAGTATTGATTTCTGGGGCCCTTTTCTTATCAGGCTGGGAACTTCTTGAGAGCAGAGATTAGATTTCTATCTCTTTGTCCCCAGTGTCAGGCACTGGGGACTGCATGACTGAATGAATAGCCAAGTCCCAGATGACTATTCAGAGGAAACTGGCATGAAGGAAAGGTATCCAGTCTCTCGGGAAGGCAGAGTAGGGTGGGGAGAACCGGGCCTCTGGAGTTAGAAAGACCCGGGTTCATACCTGACTTTGCCTTTTACTTGCTGTGTGACTGTGGACAAGCGTATTCACTTCCCTGAGCCTCAGTTTCTTCATTAGCAAAAGCTTGCAGTCCTAACAGTAGTTCAAAAAAAAAACAACATGTAAAGTGGCCACAAATGGCCAGGCTGTCTTCCTCTCCCCAGTGACCCAGCTCCTTAGAGCACGGGAGGGGACTATGGGTACCACTGACTTCAGGAGCTCTAACTCAGCACTGACTTTCCTGCCAGCTCCGGCAAGGCTTGAGACTAACGCCAACAAAGCTATCCACGGTTCAATTTAACATGCGGGCCCGGTTCCCAGAGGATCGAGGCTGGGCACCACTCCCAGACCAGCACTCAGCTGTGGGGGCTAAGAGGGCCATAAGATCCACGGAGATAAGAATCCTGCCATCTGGATTTCCCACTCTGCCCTGCAGAGCATTTAGCCCCAGCCACACGCTGCCTACCACTCCCATCCTGTCTCGTATTCCTGGTCCCCAGGGGAGCTGAGAAAGCTGGACAATCAAAGGGGAGGGACCGCCAGGAGCCGAGCAGAAGAAACTATAGGCTGGTTACTTCCCCAGTGCGGACTGTGGGTTGGGAAGTTGGGTTTACCAGTCCGTCTGGCCCCTAACATTTGTGGTGTCATATGTGGTCAAGAGGACAAATGTCTAAGTATTTATAAGCTATAACACTGGCCAGAGTGGCTCAGTTGGTTGGAGCATTGTCCTGTACACCAAAAGGTGGCAGGTTCCATTCCCGGTCGGGGCACATGCCCACGTTGCAAGTTCAATCTCTGGTCAGGGCACTGCGGGAGGCAACCGATCAATGTTTCTCTCTCACATAAATATATCTCCCCCTCTCTCTCTCACAAATATATATATTTTCTTATATGCCTATGAAAGTGATTAGCTCTAAAAAAGAACACTGAAAAATAAATAAATATTTACAAGCTATAAATCAGTCACATCCAATTTTATGCACATCCCATGCACCAGCAGCTCCTAGCAATCCAGCAAGTTTGTGGGTGCACTCACCAGTAAGATTATGGGCAAAAAGGGGGTGTGGGCAGGACACACTGGTCAGTCCCACATGGATCTGGGGACTCCTTGCTCTGTAGGGAGGGCTTGACTGAAGGGAAGCTAGAGGCAACCCACCTAAACTCGGGGCACTGGGCATGATTTTCCAATTAAATGTATAGCTGCTCTTACCCATGATCACATTTCCTCCTCCAATCAGCCCTGGGAGGTAAACTTTACCAAAGGCCCATGTTTCCAGGGAAGAACGTGAAGTCAGAGCGGGTAACACACGTGTCCACAGTCAGACAGCTGGACAGTAGCAGGTGGGATTTTGAAGTTCAAAGCCCATCCTCTCTCTCCTAGGCCAAACCACTCCTTGGCCAACTTGGCCACTCACAGACCTGAGGACGGGAATTACGAATGCTGTGTGGCCCCAGAAAGATATGTCTTTGACCTGGAGCCTTGCTTTTACCTTTGCTCCCCAGATTGAGAAATTGAATGGGGCAAAAGGAAAGGAGGGACTGCGGTCTCTGTCTCACTGCCGCTGGGAATTGCTGCAGTTGAAATCAAATCCTGGTTCAAACACTAAACTCACTCCATGACTCGAGTCTCTGTTCTCTCCTTGGTAAAATGAAGGTTTTTAAATGGGACTAAAAGAAAAGGAAATTATGAAAACAATCCCATTTACAATAGCATTAAAAAGGATAAAATACTCAGGAATAAACTTAACCAAGGAGGCAAAAGACTTGCACATGAGAAATTACAGTACGTTGATGAAAGGAATTAAAAAAGACACACATAAATTGAAAAACATTCAGTGTTCATGGATTGGGAGACTTCATATTATTAAAATGTCCACGCTACCAAAAGCTATTTACAGATTCAGTGACATATAAAAATACCAATAGCATTTTTTGCAGAAATAGAAAAATAAATTACAAAATTCATGTGAAATCTTATCTCAAAAGCCCTGAATAGCCAAAATAATCTTAAGAAAGAAAAACTGGGGATCTCATACTTCATGATTTCAAAATATACTACAAAGTGCAATAATTGAAACAGAATGGTATTGACATAAAGACAGACATACACATCAATTTCTAGATAGACATATAGAAAAAAAAAACCCTCGGAGAGAATCCAAGATGGTGGCATAGGTAAACACCTACACTGCTGCCTCACACAACAATTTCAAAACTACAACTAAAAGACAGAATGGACATCATCCAGAACCACAGGAAAGCTGGCGGAGTGGAAATTCTACAACTAGATGGAAAGAGAGTGGCTCACAGAGACTCAGAGGAACTGTAAAAAGCTGAGGTATGGAGACGCATGTGTGGAGAGAGCAGTTGCCGGAGAACCTGGCTGGCTTTCTCTGGTGGGAGGGAGATGGAGACTCTCAAAGGCATTGAACTCCTTATCCTACGACATTAAACCCCAGATCCAGCCGAAACTCATACAGGGGGAGTTTGAACTGTGAAAAGAGAGAAGTGCAAGGAAATTTAGGGGAGTCGCAAAAGATCAGAGGTCTGGTGGTGCACTCAGCACTGTGCGCAGAGGACCGGCTTCTGATTGTGCCGCTGGCTTTCACGGGTGGGCAGGAGACAGACCCTCCCAACTGTGCCACTTCTAACTCCACTAAACCCCAGTTTCGGCCAAAACCCTGGGGACCCAGACTCGTGTGGCTCTGGAGCACAGGGGAGCCGGAGGGGCAGCAGTCTAGAGGCACTGTGAGAGAGCGAGCGAGGGAGCGCACAGGGACCACTCCAGCGATTACCCAGTCATGTGAGACTCAGGGGCTGTGGAGGGCGGGACCGACTGGAAGGCAAGGCAGTCCCTTAAGCCCTGAGACTCCACCCATCCCAAGCTCAACAGAGAGGCTTTTGCAGTTTTTCAAGGCTGGTATCATAAGGCTGAATCCAACACAGAAGTTCTCCCAGCATAGTGAAAATGCCAAGACAAGGGAAGGGATCACAAACAAAGGAAATGGAGGAAAACAAACAACTGTATATAGAGTTCAAAACCACGCTTATAAGGTTTTTCAAGAATATCCTAGAAAAGTTGGATAAAGTTAGCAAGAACCAAGAGGAGATGAAAAAGGACCAACTAGAGATGGAAAAGACCCAACTAGAGATGAAAAAGCACCAACTAGAAATTAAAGATGCACTGACTGAAATAAAACATATTATACAGTCCTAACAGCAGACTAGAGGAAGGCAAGAATCAAGTCAAAAATTTGAAATATAAAGAATCAGAAAACACTCAACTGGAAAAGCAAGAAGAGAAAAGAATCCAAAAATGTGAAGATAATGTAAGGAGCCTCTGGGACAGCTTCAAGCGTACCAACATCAGAATTGTGGGGGTGCCAGAAGAAGAAAGAGAGCAAGACACTGAAAACCTATTTAAAGAAATAATGACTGAAAACTTCCCACATCTGGTGAAAAAATAGACTTACAAGTCCAGGAGGCACACAGAACCCCATATAAAAGGAATCGAAAGAGGACTACACCAAGACACATCATAATTAAAATACCAAGAGCAAAGGACAAAGAGACAATATTAAAAGCAGCAAGAGAAAAACAGTTCATTACCTACAAGGGAGCACCCATACGACTTGTCAGCTGATTTCTCAACAGAAACGATGCAGGCCAGACGGGAGTGGCAATTAATATTCAATGTGATGAACAGCAAGAACCTACAACCAAGAATACTCTATCCAGCAAAGCTATCATTCAGAATTGAAGGGCAGATAAAGAGCTTCACAGAGAAGAAAAAGCTAAAGGAGTTCATCAATTCCAAACCAGTATTATATGAAATGTTGAAAGGTACTCTTTAAAAAGAGGAAGAAGAAAAAAGGTAAAAGCCAAAATATTATGAACAACAAATACATATCTATCTACAAGTGAATCTAAAAAATTAAGGGAATTAAAAATTTGAACAGAATAAACTGGTGAATATAATAGAATTAGGAGCACAGAAAGGGAGTGGACTGATAATTCTCAGGGGGAAAGGGGTGAGGGGTGTACAGGAAGAGACTGGACAAAAATCATACATCTATGGATGAGATCAATGGGAGGGAGGTAAGGGTAGAGGGAAGGGTGGGAACCGGGTGGAAGGGAGCTATGGAGGGGAAAAAAGAGAAACAAATGTAATCATCTGAATAATAAAGATTTAATTTTTAAAAAATTCATAGAAGGAAACGGGTAAATCTTAATGTCATTGGAATGGGCAATGATTACTTGGGTATGACATAAAAAGTACAAGTAACAAAAGCAAAACTAGACATATGAGACTACACCAAACTTAAAAACTTCTGTGTAGCAAAGGAAACAATCAACAGAGTAAAAAGGCAAACTACAACTACATAATGGAAGACAATATTTGCAAGCCATATATTGAAGAGGAAGTTAATATCCAGAATATATTTTAAAAAAAAACACAACACTCTTACAACCCAATAACGATAAATATATAATTTACTAATAGTCCAAGAACTGGAATAGACATTACTCCAAAGACATACAAATGGCCAACAAGTGTATAAAAAGATGTTCAACCATCACTAATCAACTGGGAAATGGAAATCAAAACCACAATGACATATCTATCACCTCACACCCATTAGGATGACCACTATCAAAAAAGGCAGAGAATGACAGGTATTGGTGAGGATGTGGATAAGCTGGAATATTTGTGCACTATTGGTGGAAAGACAAAAGGATGCAGCGAGGATGGAAAACTGTATAAAGGTTACTTAAAAAATTAAAAATGGGACTATCAGATGATCCAGAAATCTCACTTTGGGGTGTATATCCAAAAGAAAAGAAAACGGGATCTTGAAGATATATTTGCACACACATGCTCCATAGCAGCATATTCACAATAACCAAGATGTCCAAGTAACTCTGATGTCCATCAACAGATGAATGGGTAAACAAATAGGGTATATATGTATGATAGAATACTCCACAGCCTTTAAAAGGAGGGAAATCCTGTGATATGTTACCACATGGACAAAACTGGAAGATTTTATGAAGTAAAATAAGCCAATTACAAAAAGGCAAATACTGAATGATTACACTTAGATGAAGTATCTAAAATAATCAAATTTATAGAAACAGAAAGTAAAATGGTGGTTGCCTGGCACTAGGAAAGGGAGAAATAGCCCTGACCAGTTTGGGTCAGTGGATGGAGCATCGGCCTAGGGACTGAATGATCACACTTAGATGAAGTATCTAAAATAATCAAATTTATAGAAACTGGAAGATATTATGAAGTAAATTACACACACACACACACACACACACACACACACACACACACACATTTTTTTTTATTTTAATAGCACATCTAGGAGAGATCAACCAAAGGACTTGTATGCATGCATATAAGCCTAACCAATGGACACAGACACCAGGGGAGTGAAGACATGAGTGGGAGGGTGGGGGGCAACGGGGGGATAAGGACACATATGTAATACCTTAATCAAGAAAGAAAAAATGTTTAAATTAAATTAAATAGCACATCTACCTTATAGAGCTTCTGTGAGCACCGAGGAAGATACACATATTTGGAAAGGACAATAGTTAAGACCACAGACTCTGGAGTCAGACAAACCTGGGTTCAAATCCTGTCTCTGCCTCATTCTAAGTTAATGACCATGGTCAAGCGCATCAGTCTCTGAGCCTCAGGTCCTTCCCCCATAAATGGAGCTGGTAATATCACACGAACTGATCTCCCCAACACGGATCTCCCCAGAGCAGTATGTCAATTCCATGAGCAATATATGTAAAGTGCTTGGCACAATTGAAGGCATTCACAGTCAACAGCTCTGAAAAGCTGTATCTACAGGAAATCTAGACAACCTTCTGATTGGACCAGACCAAATGTTTCTCAAAATAGCCTGCCACTGTCATTGTGACTGCTCACACCAAGTTCATCCCAGCTTGAGGCCTCCTGTATCAGACTTCCAGCTACATCATTAACCCTGAAGGCTCCTGGGAACCAGTCACGTCTTTTTACGGCAGCTGGGACATCAGCCAATTCTTGCCCAAGACAATTATTTTAACCTCCAGGAGCCTCTCTGTTTACTCATCTGTAAAATAATAATCACAATAGAACTAATATTACCTACCTCATAGGGTTGTTGTAAGGACTAAATAGAAAATGCCTCATCCATACTCAGAGCTCAGTGGATGCTGGCTACTGTTAGTCTTATTTCTCTACCCCAGCCAGAGTTCAGGGTTCCACCTGTGGTCTCCATAACATAAAATATACCTGGCGGCTGGTTTCTCTTTTTCTGGGTTGGAACTTCCCTAGATGCGAGGCCTCTGGTATTTCAACAGTATAGGGCCTCTTACAAAGCAAACACTGAAGAAATAGTTACTAAATACACTCACACGTGCGCACACACACACACACACAGAGTCACATTGTCCCTCGCCCTTCACTTCCAAACCTTACACACCGGCCTCAGCTACTCCCAGTTCTTAGATTCCCTGCGGCCACTAAATCACCACAGTTGAATCATATCCCTTCTATGAGTCCAAGTTTTCTCGTCTGTAAAATGGGAATAATACCAGCATTAACCTCGCAAGATAGTCCTGAGGTTAAAGGCAGATAAACCTCAAAGTACTTGGCATGTGGTAGGTGCGCAGTAAGTAAGTTGCCTTCCATTCCCATCTCTCCCGATGTTTGACACTGTGCCCTGGCTGCGCCCCAATGGCCAGATTCCCCTCGTGCGGTGGTCTCATTACAATTTCTCCAGGAAGCAGAGGGCTTTGAGGGGGAAGTTAAGGGAGCACGGGTACTGGCCTCTGGGGAACTCTGCACTGGGCTCCCCAGTTTCCAGTAGAAGGACTTTAGGGCCACGCCAGGTATATTAATTGGTGGATGAATGGAGCTCCTTGTCTGGAGGGAGGTCAAGGTCTGGGGCGCCAGGGATGGGGGTGGCCTGGGGCCAGAATGTCCCCATTTCCCTTTTCATTGGGGCCCACCCTGACCCCAGGTATGTGAATTACACTGCTGAGACTCAGTCTTCACTCAGCCAGACTCGGACATTCTTAGGAGGTTGGGGGCCCTAAGCCTGGCCTCGGTCTCTCCTCTGGCTCCTGAGACTCAGATGGTGCCTGTCTCGGTCAGCCTGGCCGCTCTTGGCTTCCTGGAAGTCAGGCAGGGCAGGCAGGAGGGAGCGGGGAGGCTCTGTCTCTTCCGGGCTTCCCCAGCGCAGGGCACACCCCTCTGTGATACCAGCAATCACGCTGCCATCTTCCCCACCCGGAAGCTCCGGAGGGAGTCCTGCTGGCACCCGCTGGGCACTGAGGGCCTGGCCCCTGTGGGATCTGCGCCAGCTGGTGTTTGGCTCTCAAAGCCTCTCTTTCTTTTCTTTAAAATATATTTTATTGATTTTTTACAGAGAGGAAGGGAGAGGGATAGAGAGCCAGAAACATTGATGAGAGAGAGAGACATCGATCAGCCGCCTCCTGCACACCCCACACTGGAGATGTGCCCGCAACCAAGTTACATGCCCCTGACCGGAATCGAACCTGCGACCCCTCAGTCCGCAGGCCGACGCTCTATCCACTGAGCCGAATCGGTTTCGGCAAAGCCTCTCTTTCTTAATTCGCAAAAATGTTCATCATAAAACCTTCTTTGCCAAGTGGTTGTAAGGGGGAATGATGCAATGTGTGCCCTCGCTTACTGCTCAGTAGTTATGAGTTCCTCTCCCCTCCCCCACCCCCCACGCCGCCCCTTTAAAAAAATGTTTGCTGAATGAATGAGGGAATAAATAACCAAACCAATCAGCCAGGCACCAAACTGACACATCTCCTTCTTTGGAAGCAGCCGCCAGGGGTGGCTGGAGAGAACCGGCAGGAATCGGGATCCGGGGATCTGGGCTGTGGCCTGGGCAGTGCCACCAACCAGCAAGCGCTGAGCCTTGGGATCTTTATCTGCAAAACGGGGTGCCACTCCCACCTCAAGTATTGTTGTAAAAAGGAAGTACGATTTGGGGGAGTGATAAAGCGTTTGGCGAACTGAAAAACACTCGGTGGGTTGAAGGGACTTTATAGACTGTGAAGGGACCTGCCCGGATCTTTACCTGCTTCTCGCGGCAGCCAGCCGAGCTCAACTCCAAACCTGAGGGGCCCCCTCCTGCAGAACTGAGGGGGTGGGGAGGGCTGCTGAGTGGTGGTCCTTCCCCACCCACATTCTCTTTCTGTCCCTCTGCCCCTCTGCCCTGTTTCTCTAGAGAGAGATTTGGCAGGGTCCCTCCTTCCTTCCAGGTGACCGAGGGTCTGGGCAACAGCCCTAGCTCACCTCCTGCCGGAGAAAAATATGGGGAAGGGGGCAGGGAGGGTCACCAGCTTGTGCCCTGTCCCCAGCATCCTGGCACCCAATTCGGGAAACTGGTTGTGGGCCCGGCCCTTTGAAGGCACCTGGTTTATCTTCATCACCCCGACCCCGGGGAGAACAGCCAGTGAGTTTCTAAGTACCCAACCCTGTCCCATCAGATCCTTCCCCTCTCCCACACCCTGCGGAGGTGGTATTCACCTCATTTGACCCTTTAGGACGGAGGTGCAGAGAGAGGGTGCGAGGTCACACAGGAGTAAAATACATGGCATCCGGCTCCCTGAGATCTAGGTGGCCGGCTCCCACCGCCTCCACCGCCTCCCAGTGAGGTCTCTGAGCTCACTCAGCGCTGCCTCGGCCTCCAAGAACCAAAGACGGGAGCTGGGTTTCCTGGGAAAACTATGTTTAAACACGAGACGCTGAGCCTGAAGATGATGCCAGACAGTTCCTTCAAGACAGAACCACCACTTGCTCTGGTGCAGTCAAGGCGCCTGACCTTGGCCTCCTGAGAACATTTTCCTATGCCGCCCCCTTGCCAGCCAGGGCTGGGTCCCCCCTTACCTGTACCAGGGGCAGTGGCTGCGGCGGCAGGATCTGAGCGTCTGTCTGAGCGTCTCTGTCAGCAGAACTGGCCTCTGTGCGTTCTGGAAGTGGCAGAAATGAGGAAACGGCAAGCCGCTGCCCAGTCACCCCCGGGAGGAAATGCCGTGACCCTCGGGGCTCTCCACCAGACGCCACAGGAACCTCCAAGTTGGGGCCCCAGGCCCTGGACACTGCTCGGAGGTGTCTCACAGGGCAGAGGGCGGCGTGGGGTGTGGGCAGCAGCCACCGTGTCAGGAAGCTCGGGGGAGAGAGAAAACGCAAGAGAGAGAAATCAAGAAATGAACTAGCATGAGAGAGAGAGAGAGAGAGAGAGAGAGAGAGAGAGCACAAGTAACTGAGTGACCAAGAAAAGAGAGTAAGATGGGAGTCAGGATGCAGTGAGAGCTGGAGGGAGAGAGACAGGGAGCTGTAAACAGCCGCCTGAGGAGGAGGAGGAGATGCAGGGAGTTCAGGGAGGAAAGGATGGGGCAGGCTGCGTGCAAATGTGTGCGTGCGTGTGTGTGTGTGTATGTGTATGTGTGTGTCTGTGTGGGCATGAGAGAAAGAATGGAAGAAAGGGCGAGGAGCCAAGGGAGAGAAACGAAGTGATGAGAGGGAGGAGCTCAGACGGGCCGCTGGGCCGTGGTGTGAGAGGGCTGGGCATCCCTGGTGACCGAGAGGCACTGAGCCCAGGGAGCTCTGGGGCAGAGCAGGGCAGGGGGTGGGAAGGGCGGGGGGTGATGAGCAGGAGTCTGGCAGCACAGAGTTGGTGGGAGACCGTGAGGGTGAACGGGATGGGCAGCTGATGTGAGTTGGGGGTGTCCACGGGAGTGAGAGAGTGAGTGAGTGAGTGAGTGAGAGAGTGAGAGAGTGAGAGAGTGAGTGAGAGAGTGAGAGAGTGAGTGAGTGAGTGAGAGAGTGAGAGTGTGAGTGATGAGTGAGGGGCATCAGTTGGGTGGAGGCTGGGCCTGCACATCCGTCCAGGAGGGGCCGGAGCTCCCTGCCTCGGTTTTGAGTCCATTTGCCGCTGTGTAATCAGCGGACACTGTCTAAGGAAGCCAGTCCCTCCGCTGTCAGTCACTGCAGACCCGCCTGCACAGAGAGGGAAGCAGGTCTCGGTAAGACCAGGGCCCCCCAGCGAGGCAGGTGCAAGCAGAGCCAGGAGGGCTGGCTCCTGCTCCCCCGCAGGACCCAGCCTCAGCCTCCCCGAGGGATCTGGGCCAGCCCCCTCCGGCTGGCTAGAACGCACTCTTTTCCTGGTCAGAGCCAAAAACCGCCTCAGAGAACAAAGCACCTTGCCACGTGCCACGGCCCTAAGAACGAGAGCCAACGGCCTGGCCCGCTCCCCCAGCTCTGCCCCTTCACCACAGGCAGACACGCTCCAACAGCCTGCACACAGGTCACTTGCACACGCAATACACAGAACGTGCAAAGGCTCTCTCACTATGACGTCCCTCCACCCATGTGCACAGTAGGTGCCCACACCCATCCCCCCTCACACCTGCCCGGAGCCACCGCCTTCGCCCACAACTGCTCCACACACCCCTCCTCCCCCCACCCACACTCTCCTCAAGCCTCCCTGGGTCTCCCGGTAGGGACTTGGCAAAGGTCGTTTGGCCACCTCCTCGTGTCCCTGATGAGCCACGGGTACCGGGAAACACGGAGGACATGGTCTGGCCATGGAGTTTGACCTTCACGCAAAATTCCCACCTGAAATCCCAGGCCCTCATTCTGCTCCCCAACCCCGATCCTTTTCCCCAGAACTGGCCTCACCTTCTCAGGTGTCCTCCAGCCACCACACTCCAGGAGCGATCTCAAACCAAGGAGGGACCCCCAGGGTCAGCCAGCCCCCCGGGACCAGAGTCTCCGGGGCGCCTGACTCCAACCCAGGGCAGCTGGCCCAGCCTGTTCTTCGCTAGTCCCTGGTGTACGTTCAGGGAGCAGTTTCGGAGCTGTGCCTCTTGAGGTTGTCCATGAGCAGCGAGGGTAGGCAGATTATTATCAACATTATCGACAAGTGAGCAAGCTGAGGTTGACTCTTTTCTCCTCTCATACCCACACCCATTCCGTTAGCAAATTCTGTGAGTTCTACTTTAAAATAGACTCAGTTCTGTATCGAGTCAGGTCTCTAGACCTGAGCTGCAGTGTGTAGGAGACACGGCGGACAGAGGAACACATTAAAGCACCTCGCAAGGAAGTAATCAGCCAAACCTGGAATGTAGGACAAGGACATTCCCAAGGACAATTGATCCGGTTCCTTCAACAGGCCAACTACTTGGAATAGGGGGAGGCAGAGGGGATGTAGACTGTTCTAGATTAAAAGATATAAGAGACTTATGAGACATAAAACCCAGTGCAGTTTGGCCAGTGTGGCTTAGTGGATTGAGTGTAGTCCCATGCACCAAGAGGTTCCTGGTTCAATTCCCGGTCGGGGATTTGCTACAGAATAATACAGGACACACCTCACTTTTTTTTTTTTAATATATATATTTTATTGATTTTTTTACAGAGAGGAAGGGAGAGAGATAGAAAGTCAGAAACATCGATGAGAGAGAGACATCAATCAGCCGCCTCCTGCACGACTCACACTGGAGATGTGCCCGCAAGCAAGGTACATGCCCCCAACCAGAATCGAACCTGGGACTCTTCAGTCCGCAAGCCAACGCTCTATCCACTGAACCAAACAGGTCTCGGCAACACACCTCCTTTTTAAAAATGGGTTGAGAATGGTTGGAGCTGGCTGGTGGCGAGTGCACTTTTGTATGTGTTTTCAAGGTTCTATAAGAAAGGTTTTTTGTTGTTTGTTTCTGATGTAATTCAGCCCTCGTTCAGATTTCAGAGAGCAGGACGACGGTGGAAAGGGAGCTGTCCTGATGTTATGTGATGGACAATCATGTCTCATGTCTCAGCGTGTCATGTTCCTGTGATAGCCTCTTGTTATATGACAGCATATATGATGTCAGGTGCCGTACCTCCTACAATGTAGAAAGAAGTGAAAATGATAAAATATGTTTTTTTAAAAAAAGAGAGAGAGCCCTAACCAGTTTGGCTCAGTGGATAGAGCATCAGCCTGCAGACTGAAGGGTCTTGGGTTCGATTCCGGTCAGGGGCACGTACTTTGGTTGCGGGCACATCCCCAGTGGGGAGTGTGCAGGAGGCAGCTGATCGATGTTTCTAGCTCTCTATCCCTCTCCCTTCCTCTCTGTAAAGCATCATTAAAATATATATTTTTTAAAAAGAAGTGAAAATGATGTTGCCTGGAAAACTCTTATCAAATGACAGAAAAGGGGCAATAACAACGAAGATGCCAACATCAATGATGCACATAAAGGGTTGACAGAAATTAGAGTTGGAAAAAAAAGCATTATATATAAAATAATAAATCATTGCCTGAAATATTTAAGTATGTGAATGACTAAAGGGGTAAATTAATTATTATAAGTTGGCATTTGACTATATCAGTGATTTTCAACAGGGGCTATTTTGCCTTCCAGGGACATTGGTCAATGTCTCCAGTTATTTTCGGTTGTCACACTGGCAGGGGAGAGGAGGAGGATGGGGACAGCTGATATGTGATGGGTAGAGGCCAGCCATGCTGCTAAACATCCAAAATGCACAAAACAGTCCCTCCCACAAAAATGTATTTGGCTTTCAATATCAATACAGCTGAGGCTGAGGAACTCTGCACTGTTTATATAATCTACATTCCTAAGAGTTTATATTTTCAAGTTGGTCTAAAATCCTTTTGGGGATGTCATCTTCAGAAAAACAGATATTCATAAGATATTTTAAAGATCCCTTCACCAAATAAACTTGTTTTTAATTTTAAATATTTGAATTGGTTTTGAGAGAGAGAGGAAAGGAGAGGCAGAGAGATACAAACATCGACGGAGAAACAATGAGCGGCTGCCCTCCACTAGGGATTAAACCTGCAATGCAACCTGGGGAAGGTGCCTGGATGGGGAATCAAACCTACAACCTTTCGGTGCACAGGATGACACCCAACCAACGGAGCCACACCAGCCAGGCCAACTCTGTTTTTGCAGGCAAGTACCTTCACTCCTGCAGGAGGGTGCACACGCACATGGTCTGGAGCACAAGCACAGTGAGCGGGCAGTCCACTCACAGCTTTATCAGGCCAAATTAATTTTAATTTTAAACTAAGTACATAAATTTACTGTCAAGTTAAAATAATAGATGATAGGTAGATGAAAGATAGATAGATAGGTAGGTAGGTAGATAGATAGATAGATAGATAGATAGGTAGATAGATAGATAGACAGACACTTTCAACATCTCCACTGTTATGGCCCTGGTTCAAGCCACCGTCATCTCTCACCTGGATGTGGCTTCCTCTTTGGTCTCCTTGCTTCCACCCTTTCACCCCCTTTTAATTAATTCTCAGCACAGCAGTGGTTGAGTCTCTTAAACATCAAATCACCATCATTCTCTTGCTCAAAACTCTAGTGCAGTG
Organism: Lasiurus borealis; assembly: GCA_004026805.1. Lineage (NCBI taxonomy): Eukaryota > Metazoa > Chordata > Mammalia > Chiroptera > Vespertilionidae > Lasiurus > Lasiurus borealis. Next base: position 15,876 of record PVJN01016368.1, read on the forward strand.
GTTCTCAACCTGTGGGTCGCGACCCCTTTGGGATCAAACGACCCTTTCACAGGGGTCGCCTAAGACCATCGGAAATTGCAGGTATTTACATCACGATGCATAACAGTAGCAAAATTACAGTTGGGAAGTAGCAACGAAAATAATTTCATGGTTGGGGGTCACCACCACATGAGGAACTGTATGCAAGGGTCGCTGCCTTAGGAAGGTTGAGAACCACTGCTCTAGTGGTTTCCATTTCACTTAACAAAAAACCCAAAGTTCTTTAGAATGCCTGCAGGGCCTGACCTCATCTCCTACCTCTAGCACCCGCCCTCTCTCCCCCTGCAGCCCCCTCCCTGCCGCAAGTTGCACTGGCTTCATTTTCTGTCTCAAACTTCCCCCATGTCTTTATTCCAATGCCACCTTGTCAGTGAGGACTTCTTAATAACCCAAATAAACTAACCTTCTCCAACATGTCCTGGCCCCTCCACTGCTTTACTAGTATTTTTCTCCACAGCACTTCCCACATCTAACACACCCTATATTTTGCTGCTTTACTTTGTTCATTGTCTGGCTCCCCAACTGAATTGTAAGTTCCTCGAGAGCAGGATCAGGAACAATCCTCTATGTTTCAGTTAGCTTGTTGCTTACTACATTCTATCATCTAGAACACTGCCTGGCACAGTGCAGGTGCACCTCCATAATGTTTATTTGCATTAGTGAATGAGGTTAGAGGAGAGCAAATGACTTATCCAAGATAACACAGTTGATAGGTGGCAGATCTGAAATTAGGACCCCAATACCCCAAAACCCAGTTCACTCTTGCACTGCTCTCAAAAGCCTTGTTCACTTCTTTCTGCCTCTCAATCTGTCCTTCACTCAGAGCGATGTGACACTTCATTTCTGTGAGCATCGCTCTGCTCTTCGACAGATGGAGAACAATGTGGGAGGAAGAACACCACAAAGAAAAGAGCATGGGTTTTAGACCCAGAGACTTGGATTCAAATTTTGACCATCACCAACTCTCTTTGTGAACTTGGAAAAGGTAATTTGCTTCTTTGAGCCTCATTTTTTTAATCTGTAAACTGGGAATAATCATTAAGTGCCTCACTCTGTTGTGAAGAATATGAGACCAAAAGAATGGTTACGGAGATTGGAAAAGTCTAGCAAAACTGTCATTTTTACAGGCAATGTAATTGTTTACATAGAAAGTGTAAAGTAATATCATTTAAAAATTATTAAAATCAACAAAAACTTCAACAAAATTTCTAGATATAAATTCACTATATAAAAATCAATGGTGTTCCTTATAAATAAGCAATAAATAGAAAATGTCCGTTTTAAAAAGACACAGTTTATAATAGCAAAGAAACTATCTGAGAAAATAATTGTTTGGAAGCCAAGATATGCAATTTTATCTTGATACAGGAAATTATAAAAATAATTGAAAAACAATTAAATAAGAACTCTGTGGCCCTCCCTGGTTTGACTCAGTGGATAGAGTGTTGGTCTGTGGACTGGAGGTCCTGGGTTCTATTCCAGCCAAGGGCACATGCCTGGATTGCAGGCTCAATCCCAGTAGGGGGCATGCAGGAGGTAGTTGATCAATGATTCTCTTATCATTGATGTTTCTATTTTGGGCGAAACCCTGGGAACCCAGACTCATAGGAGTCTCCGGAGCACACAGAAACTCAGGGGAGTTGGAAAGGCAAAGGTCTGGAGATGCAAACAAGCGTGTGCAGAGAAGGCTGCAGCGATTACCGAGGGACACTGAGATCCAGGGGCCTCATAGGGCAGGGTTGATGGGAGGCCAAGGCTGTCTGCTCAGCCCTGAGACTCCACCCCATCCAAGCCCAGCACAAAGGCTGTTGCAATCTTGCAAGTCTTAAGGCTGAGTCCTCTGGGCGTAGACACAGCTGATCCTAAAAACCAATTGGCTTGGAGATCAATCCCCCCCCCCCCCCGGTGATACCAACAACAATCAAGACTTAACTACAACAAAGACTGTACACACAGTTCACAAAGGGGTGCACCAAGAGTATCCACCTCAGGTAACTGGGGAGGCAGAGCTACTGGGCCACCTAGCACACAAAGCTACTCTACCAAGTCAGGGAAGCAGCAAAAATTTGGAGACAAAGGAACAGATCACAAACAAAAGAAATGGAGGAAAACAAACAATTGGATATAAAGTTCAAAACCACAGTTATAAGGTTTTTTAAGAATTTCCTAGAAAAGATGAATAAATTTAGTGAGATCTAAGAGGAGATGAAAAAGGACCAATTAGAAATTAAACATACACTGACTGAAATAAAAAATATTATACAGAAACCTAACAGCAGACTAGAGGAACAGAAGAATCAAGTCAAAGATTTGAAATACAGTGGTACCTCGAGATACGAGTGGCCTAACATACGAGAATTTTGAGATACAAGGAGTCTAGCAAGCTATTTTTGCTTTGAAATATGAGCAACATTTGAGATAGGAGTAATCGAGCAGATCGGCTGGCTGCACACGACCCACCAGTTTACCGCTACTCGAGCGTCTCATAGTTTCCCATGCCTCAAGGTTACAGAACAAATTAAACTCTTATCTCAAGGTACCACTGTACAAAGAAGCAGAAAACACTTCACTGGGAAAGAAAAAGGAATCCAAAAACATGAAGATAGCCAAAACCGGTTTGGCTCAGTGGATAGAGCGTTGGCCTGCGGACTGAAAGGTTCCAGGTTCGATTCTGGTCAAGGGCATGTACCTTGGTTGCGGGCACATCTCCAGTGTGGGGTGTGCAGGAGGCAGCTGATCAATGTCTCTCTCATCTGTTTCTAGCTCTCTGTCCCTCTTCCTTCCTCTCTGTAAAAAATCAATAAAATATATATATTTTTTTTAAATGTGAAGATAGTGTAGGAGCCTCTGGGACAACTTTAAGCATACCAACATCAGAATTATGGGGGTGCCAAAAGAAGAGAGAGAGCAAGATACTGAAAACCTATTGGAAGAAATAATGACTGAAAACTTGCCTCACCTGGTGAAAGAAATACACTTACAAGTCCAGGAAGCACACAGAACCCTAAACAAGAGGAATCCAAAGAGGACTATATGAAGACACATCATAATTAAAATACCAAGAGCAAAAGACAAAGAGAGAATATTAAAAGCAGCAAGAGAAAAACAGTTAATTACCTACAAGGGAGCACCCATACAATTGTCAGATGATTTCTCAAAACTATGCGGGCCAGACAGGTGTGGCAAGAAATATTCAACGTGATGAATAGAAAGAACCTACAACCAAGATTACTCTACCCAGCAAAGCTATCATTTAGAATTGAAGGTCAGATAAAGAGCTTCACAGATAAGAAAAAACTAAAGGAGTTCATCAGCACCAAACCAGTATTATATGAAATGCTGAAAGGTAGTCTTTAAGAAGAGAAAGAAGAAGAAAAAGGTAAAGATAAAAATTATGAACAATAAATACATATCTATCAGCAAGTGAATCTATAAAACAAGTGAATTGAAAATCTGATGAACAGAATAAACTGGTGAATATAATAGAATCAGGAGCACAGAAAGGAAGTGACTGGTATTTCTCAGGAGGAAAGAGGAGAGGGGGGGGTGCAGGGAGAGGCTGGATAAAAATCATACACATATGGATGAGGACAATGGGGGAGAGATAAAGGCAGAGGGTGGGGTGGGAACCGGGTGGAAGGGAGCTATGGGGGGGGGAGAGCAAAAGAGGAACAATTATAATAATCTGAATAATAAAGATTTATTTTAAAAATAAATAAATAAAAATAAAAAGGCATGCAAAATAAAAATTTTAAAAAAAGACAAGCCCAATAAAAAGAAGTCAAGGAATGCCCTAGCCAGTGGTCTCAGTGGTTAGAGCGCCAGCCTACGAATTGAAGGGTTATAGGTTCAATTCCTTTTCAAGGGCATGGACCTCAGTTGCAGGCTCGATCCAATCTCTCTCTCTCTCTCTCCCCCTCTTCACTCTCCCTTCCACTCTCTCCAAATACCAATGGAAAAATATCCTCAAATGAGGATTTTTTTAAAATGGGTTAAGGGCCAAAACTGGTTTGGCTCAGTGAGCGTCAGCCTGTGGACTGAGAGGTCCCAGGTTCGATTCTGGTCAAGGCATGTGCCTTGGTTATGGGCACACCCCCAGAAGGAGGTGAGCAAGAGGCAGCTGATCAATGTTTCTCTCTCACTGATATTTCTAACTCTCTATCTCTATCTCTTCCTCTCTTTAAAAAATCAATAAAATATATATTTTTTTAAATGGGTTAAGAAAGGAGTAAGCAATTCACAGAAGAAAAGGTCTGAAGGCTAAGAAATATTAAAAATATGAACAATGTTTCAGGAAATCAGGAGTTCATATTAAAACAAGCAACCACCAGCCCTGGCCAGTGAGGCTCAGCTGGTTTTGCATTGTCCCATGCACCAAAAGGTCACTGGTTAATTTCTGGTCAGGGCATATACCTGAGTTGTGGGCTCAGTTACAGATTCATTCTCACATCCATGTTTCTCTCTCCCTCTCCCTTCCTCTCTCTAAAAATCAATTTTAAAAATCTTTACAAAGGAAAAGAAAAAAAAAGCACAATCACCAGAATGGAAAAAAATAAAGTCTGCCAATTTTAATTATTGGGAGGATGTAGAACAATGGCAACTTTCATAACATTGTTAAGAAGAAATTAAAAATGGCACCATCGTGTTGGAAATTAATTTCAAAGTAAATTTGAAAATATTCACATCCTTCCTAGGTATGTTGGCAACGTTAATATATATTTGTGTGTTTCTACAACGTCATTCTGCAAATACCTTCAAAGGAACAGAGCTACATGCAATAACATGGACCGTAAACACAAAGCTAAACTAAAAGTGCAAGTTGCAGAAGGACAAACAGTACCATACCGTTCTCAAAACTTTGAGTCATGGACACAATATGTATTCATCCATATATAAAGATAAGTTTGGGGTGTGACTATCCCTGGGGAGAGAAGGACAAGGCAAAATGTGTGAAGTACATAGGAGGCTTCTATCCTATCTAATAAAAGAGTAATATGCAAATTGACCATCACTCCAACACACAAGATGACTGCCCCCATGTGGTCAAAAGATCCTGCCCCCATGTGGCCACAAGAAGGCCAGCAGGGAAGGGCTGTTGGTAGGGACCAGGCCTGCAAGGGAGGGCAGTTGGGGGAGATCAAGCCTGCAGGGGAGGGCAGTTATGGGTGACCAGGCCCACAGGGGAGGGTAGTTAGGCAGGGGAGCAGTTAGGCATCTATCAGGCTGGCAGGGGAGTGATTAGAGAGTGATCAGGCTGGCAGGCAGAAGCAGTTAGGGGCAATCAGGAAGGCAGGCACATGAGCAGTTGGGAGCCAGCAGTCCTGGATTCTAAATGAGCAGTCGGACATCCCTCAAGGGTCCCAGATTGGAGAGGGAGCAGGACACGCCCCTGCCGTGCACAAATTTCATGCACTGGGTCTCTAGTTATACCTATAATATTCTATTTAACTTAATGGTATTTGGTGTGTGTGTGTGTGTGTGTGTGTGTGTGTGTGTGTTTGTATGTGTGTGTGTAAACATGGAATTAGCCAAGACAATTTGGAGAATAAGTCAAAAACATGCAGCAGCACATATCAAGGTTTTATAAATTACAGTAATTATAGCAGGATGATATAAGCACAAGAACAAACAAATGTTGCAAATGAACAGAAAAAAGAGTCACTAGAGGAGGGGGATTACTACAAAACCTAAGACCCCTTTCTTGGCTAGCCAGCCGATGCCCGACAGCTCTGAATCCCCTCTTCGTTCTTAGCATCATAACCTGTTTCTCTCTCTGACCCTCTTTCGCTCTCTCTTTCCCTCTCTTTCTGATTTTCTCATCCTCCTCAAGCTTTGGGATTTTGAATCCCAACTCTGCCACTTAACTGCACCAGTGGATCTTCATAATCTTTTATTTAAATATAAATTATTATTCATTTCAGAGAGGAAGGAAGGAGATAAAATATCAATGATGTGAGAAAATCATTGATTGGCTGCCTCCTGCACACCCCACACTGGGGATGGAGCCCACAATCCAGGCATGTGTCCTGACCAGGAATTGAACTGTGACCTCTTGGTTCATAGGTCGATGCTCAACCCCTGAGCCACACCAGCCAGGCCTGAAGCCTCCCAATGGGGTTAGGTCTGTAAAGCACAGTGTCTGGAAGCTCGTCCTCACTCTCCTCTCTCCTCTTCCTCTTCTCCCTCATCCTTTCCTTCCTTGGCTAGGGCTGAGGCTCATCTGCTCTCCCTCTCCAGCCTGGGCACTTCCTATAGCAAAGTGAGCATGCTCAGGGGAACAGCCTCAGTGTGTGAGAAGGGTCACATCCTCGTGTGCTGGGTCCTGAAAGGAAGCCTCTGGGATGTGGCCAGGGCCCCCAGCAGTGAGATAAGGGGGAGAAGATCCAGGTCCAGGGCACTCAAATAGGGGGGGTCCCTGAGGACTTCAGACAAAAGAAAACTTGGGACTTGGGTTAGAAGGAGCCCCAGGAGCAAATAGAGGCAGCTGCCTGTGTGCCTGGGCAGGGGGAGGACATGGGGAAGCAAGCCCCAGAGTCTGGACACTGTTCTTGGAACCCTTTGGGCTGGAACCCCCTCTCACACTGGTTAAAAGAGAGGCCTCCGAGAGGAAACGCCAGTGGCTGGAGAACAAGGATCGGAGGACATCTTCTCACTGTGTATTCTTTCACACCCATTGAACGTCCAGTGTTCACATGTGTTACCTCTAAAAATTAAAAAATAATAGTAATAAATAAAAAAGAGGTGGACTCTGGTGTCAGACTTCTCTACATCTAAGCCCCATTGCTGCTCCCTAGCCATGGCATATTGGGCAGGTTTCCTAACCATTCTGGGCCTACATGGAACCACAACTATGAAACGAGGCTGAGTATCCTATATAATAAAAGGCTAATATGCAAATAGACCGAACAGCGGAACAATCACAACCATCGAAACAACCGAACAACCAAACAACTGGTCATTATGACCTGTGCTGACCACCAGGGGGCGTGGGCAGAACATGGCGGGTGTTGGCTGCAGCGGGATGGTGGAGCAGGTGAGTGGGGGCGCCAGACCAAGGCGGGGTGCTGGTCGCTTGTCATCAGGGTGAGTCTCTGGTGGTTACTGAAAATTCTTTGCTCCCATGCGCCACAGTCCCGCCCAGCACTCTCACTGCTGCTGGCACCGGCCCCACTTGCACCCACTGCTGGTGCCAGAGCTGCTGCTCGTAACCACTGCCAGTGCTGGTCCCACTTGCACCTGCAGCCAGCACCGGAGCTGCGGCTCACACCTGCTGCCAGTGCCTGGCACTGGTCCTGATCACTTGGAGCCATCAGCAGGTGCAAGCTGCCAGCCCTGATCACCCCTAAGGGCTTCTCCCCCTCCCCCAGCTCCTGAGGGGCAATCAGGGCAGCAGCTGCTGCTCACACCCAGTGCTGGTGCTAGACCCAATCACTCTGCACCGTCAGCATGTGGGAGTGGCAGCAGTGGGAGTGGGGCTGCTGGCAGGCAGGGAATTGGGTGCCACAGTGGGAGAGGCTGGCCTGGGTTGGAGAGGATAGGCCAAGACCCATCCCTATGCCTAACACAGCCTCATGGCCCACAGTTCCTTACAAGGTGCACGAATTCGTGCACTGGGCCCCTAGTCTACTTTCTAGAGGAATTGTAAAACTAAGTAAGATAATACTTGCAAAAGCATTGAGCATGATATCTGACACACAGTAGGCATATGACAAATGCTAGCAAGCAAGCTCTTTTTTTATAGAGAAGTTCAGAGTCTCCATAGAAACAAACTTAGTCACAATGTCAGAATGTGTAACACTAACAACTAACACTCATAGGAAGGAAAACCCCTATATGGACACTTGTGGAGCGGCTTTGAAATGCCTACGTGTTCTGAGAGTCTAGTCAGAACTCTGTCTGTAAATCTATCTTTCAAGCCAATAAGCAAATATTATCCCAGAAGGGAACATCTCATGTTATTTTAAAGTACAATAGTTTACAAAAGTGGTTCAAGTGATTGGCCCAGTCATGCTCAGAGCAAAGATGGGGGTGGGAGAGCGGGAGGTGACCATCAATCAGACCTTCCCCTGAAGATGGGACAGTCTGATCCCCCTGCCAGTGCAATCACATGACCTCGAGGGCTACTTCGACTTGAAGTCCATCCCTTCTTAGGCTCCAGCTAATCCTCAGAAACCCCACTGCTCCATCATTTATAATGAGCTTATATCTATGTCAGAGTTTCCCGGCCAATCATGCTACTTGCCGTCACCGTGGCAGGCTATCTTTAGCAAGGCCTCCTTGCAAGCTTGCCAGCAAGATGTCTGTGCTTAGTCCCAGGGCATCGGAAGCAGCACAGCGTCCCTCCTACGGCACTCCGTGATGTGGCCAGGACCCCTGGCTGTGCCCCTGGCTGCCCCCAATGCACAAGCAGGGCTGCGGCGGGTGGGGGCAATGTGAGAAGTGGGGATGGTACTGCTAACCAGGCCCAGCCCCTGCCCCTGCCCCAGCTGAGCAGTAGCACCCCAGGATCTTGGGGATGAGGGGGTGCGGGGAGTTTCTGTGATATGTACCGATGGTTGCATGGATGTGTGTGTGTGTGTGTGTGTGTGTGTGTGTGTGTGTGTGTACACGTGGGATAGGTTTGCTTGCAGTAAATGAGTAGACTACTCAGTAGAGGGTCTTCCATGGCTCATTGTGTCTATGAGCGCACATGTTGTGTGTCTGTAAAGATAGGTGTTTCATCCTGTGGATATGATGTGCGTCACTTGAGAGGACAGTGTCTGTTGTCACAGTTTGTGTAGTATGTGTCATGGTTGTATCAGTGGGTGCCAAGAGTCTGTATGTGGTGCGTGGATGGGAAGGGCCATGAAACGTGCCTGTGGATGACGAGGGCGTGTTGCGTGTGATGTGCTGGATGCTCTATCTGTTGGTGGCTGTGTATGCTCCATGTCTTGGCGGGGCGAAAGACTGTGTCTGAGAGTGACGAAGGCGGGCTGCGTGTCCATGAGCGGCTGCTGATGGCAGGAAAGTCAGACATAACCCAGCTCTTTAGAGCCCCCTAGAGACTGTCCAGCCTCAAGGATCCTGAGGGACGGCTAGACAAAGCAGCCAAACCTCACCCTCTCGCCCCGGCCACCAGCCTCTTACCTGTGGAACAGCAGGGACAGCGGTCGAGGAGGTGACAGAGGAGCTGAGGGGTGGTGGGGGCCGCTGAAAGCATGTTTCCTGGAAGGCTGCTCGGGGAACTCAGGAAGCTGAGCAGGGAATGAGGAGGAGGCAGGAGGCAGGAGGCAGGCCCGGGCCTAGGTGCGTGACTCACTTTCTTCTCTGCTCCAATCCTGGTTCAGCAGCAGGATCAAGAATTAGGGGAGGCCTGCCTGCTGGCTCTACGGGGTGATCAGGGCATAAATCCAAGAAGAGAGCTGCTTGGGTGGGGCCCCAACCCCAAGGTCACCAGGAATAATCACATTCTGCCAAGGAATCTCTCTCTCAGCGTACCAGCTCAGCCAACAGCCCAGGGCTGGTTCCATTCAATGAGTAGCCTCTCTCCGAGGAAGGGCTGGGCCTGGGCGGGCAGAGTCGGGAGACACTGGGTCCCTTGTCTGAAGGGGAGATGGGCTCTGACCTAGGGAAGCTCCCAGCCCTGTCCTTAGGAGCCCAGGTGCCAGTGGGCACAGTCCCATCTGTAGTGAGCGCCACGCCGATGGAAAAGATCCAAAGCTGCTGTCAGAAGATACCCCTGTAGGCGGGGTCACTCTGCAGTCTTGCCCAGAGGAGGCCATTTTCCAATGGGGGTGACATAGCCTGCCCACAGGGGCCCCCAGCAAAGGAAGAGACAGCCTTGCCTTCAGGGATGCCCAGTCTGCTGGGAAACAGAAAATCCTGCCTCTGAAGCCACCCTCCTTGCCCCGAACCCCCAGTCTGAGTGAGAAGAAAGTCCCCCAGTCTGAGTGAGAAGAAAGTCCTGGCTCTGAGCAGGCCCATAGTCTGACCACAGCCTAGGACTGCACCTGGAGCTCCAACTTTAAGTGTTCTGCTTGAAAATTTCTCCCAATCTCCACCTCCACCTCCACCCCGACCCACACCTGATTGCGCTTAGCCGGAAGCAAAGGTGTTTAGGCTACAGAGGAAAGCAGACGAGGCCGCAGGATAGGTGGACATCCTCAAATACCAGGTCTAAGATTCCACTGGGCCGAAACCGGCTTGGCTCAGTGGATAGAGCGTCAGCCTTCAGACTGAAAGGTCCCAGGTTCAATTCCGATCAAGGGCATATACCTTGGTTGTGGGCACATCTCCAGTGTGGGGTGTGCAGGAGGCAGCTGATGGATGTCTCTCTCCCATCGATGTTTCTAGCTCTCTGTCCCTCTCCTTTCCTCTCTGTAAAAAGTCAATAAAATATATTTAAAAAAAAAAAAAAAAAGATTCCACCGGGCCAGGATTTGACTGCCACCTCTGGACCTCAGCTTGAACCCTCCACTGAGTATTTCTGAGCCTGGGTCAGTCTCAGCAGCACAGTCTCCCAGCGTTATACCTCGTATGATGCCTGGTGCATCACAGAAACTCAGTAAGTGAAAATCGTTTTATTTACCCAAGCTCCTGCCTCATGTCTCAGAACTGGGGATATAATGCTTTCTCCACATCAGTTGGACAACTTCTTTTCCTTTTTTTTTTTTTTAATATATTTTTATTGATTTTGGAAAGGAACAGAGAGGGAGAAAGAAAAAAAAAACATTAATAATGAGAAAGAATCATTGATTGGCTGCCTCCTGCACGATCAGGAATTGAGCCTGCCTGCTACCCGGGCATGTGCCCTGATCAGGAATCGAACTGTGACCTCCTGGTTCATAGGTCGATGCTCAGCCACTGAGCCATCTTGGCTGGGTGACAACTGCTTTAAGATGAAGGTTTAACAAACCAGTTCTTCAGATTCCACTTCAAGAGGTTCTGAGATAGCAGCGCTGACGGTGGGAGGAAACCAGTGAAATAAACGTTTAACAAGCACCAGGGCAGGTGGCCATCGAGCAGAGGGAGTCCAGGAAACGAGGGCCGGGCAAGGAGAGTTCTCTCACCGAAGGGCTCTTTCTAGCTGTGCTCACCTACCCCCCCCACACACACACACACACCTCAAATAAGGGCTGCCGCTGAGCACAGGTGTGGGGTGAGGATACTGGTGTCTCTGACAGACCCGAGCTCCGCCCGTGCCAGATGTCCAGCGCTGGCTGAATTATCCTGGGAGCTTATTAAAGCTCCAGCTGTCTCCCCTCCACACACACCCCGCCCTGAACTCCGAATCCGATCTTCAGGGACTGCCTCTTTAACAAGTTTCCCAGGTGTCCTCAGTCCCCTGTTTTTGTTTTTGTTTTTTTTTTTTTTTTAATATATTTTATTGATTTTTTACAGAGAGGAAGGGAGAGAGGTAGAGAGTTAAAAACATCGATGAGAGAGAAACATCCATCAGCTGCCTCCTGCACGCCCCCTCCTGGGGATGTGCCCATAATCAAGTTATGTGGCCTTGATCAGAATCGAACCTGGGACCCTTCAGTACACAGGCCGACGGTCTGTCCACTGAGCCAAACCGGTTTCGGCGGTCCCCTGTTTTTTCACTCCATTTTTGAACTGGGACCACCATGCTGGGAGAGGGGCGGGGAGTCCGCACTGTGCACCCCACTGTGCCAGGCGCCTCGTTTCCTGATCTTCTTTACACACAGGGCGAAAACCTGAGAGATGAGGAAGCTGAGGCTCAGAGAAGTTTCAAGACTCCAGTCGTCTGACCTCAAACGCAAGCCTCTTGCCTCCATTTGCAAGGTTTGTGCTTCTCACAACCCACAGGCTAGAGTTCACAGAACGAGGACAGAGGAGGTATTTTTACCCTCCTTTTACCCAAAAAGAGGAAGCTAAACCCCAGAGAGGGGAAATGACTTGCCAGGATTACAACTGGCAGAGCCAATTCTCGGTAATATGTCTCCAAACTCTTCCACAATACGCGGATCACACATCCCAATTCCCAGTTTCCATGGCGAGAGGCGCTTGGCGACCCCCAGCCGGGAGGCAGATGAACCAGATGTCCAGGATGGCCGGGCTGGGAGGGGGGTAGGAGAGAGGGCGAGGGAACAGAGAGGGGCTAAGCCTGCTTCACTGCGGTTCCACCCTCACAGGCCCAGGCTCGTCTGCAGCCTCTCACGCACTTACTCCCACTTCCACCCGGGCTTCAAGGAAACAGGAGAGGCTGTGGCTTTCCCAGGCAGCCGGAGGGACCACAGCCTCGGGGATGGGAGGTGGCGGATGACTGGCTGCCAACGGCAGTAGCTGACGCCTTAGGTGGTTAATCCCCACTTTACACGTGAGGAAGCAGGGCTCACGGAGCATTGAGGAGGTCTCTGGCCCGAGTGCTAGGATTCTAACCTCCCCGCCTGGCTCCTTCCACTTCATCTCCCCTGTGAGATGTGCCCGGTGGGAGTGGGGATGGTGCTGGCAATCTGCTTCACTGTTCACGGAAAACCACAGGAGGAGGAGGGAAGTGGCTCAGCCAGCCTTCCCTGGGCCCTGGCACTCCTCCAGCAAGCCTCTCCTGCCCGAAGAACCCCTGAGCCTACTCACAGATAAAGGGGCTGGAGACGCTGCCGCAGGGACGGCCCCGCCCTGGAGCCACCTTGACTAATGCTCCCTCACTCCCAACCCCGATGCACGCCCTGCTCCCCGGCCAGCTCCTCACTGAAGAAATTGCCTCGAGCGGGGATGAGAATGGGCGGGGCCTACTGCTCATCTTCAGAGTGGGTCTGTGGCTAAAATGTGCCGGGAAGGAAATGGGAAGGCTTCCGTCCATCTGGGGAAGTAGGATGTCACAACTGAAACCCAAATTCCTTCATTTGAACCTCAGATTTCCCCCATCTCAAGCCATTTTTCTGCTCGGGGCAAAACAAAGGGTGTTCGGTTCCACAGACCAGCTAGGCTCTTCCTCCGGGTCTTTGCACATGCTGTTCCCTCCGACGGACACATGTTTCCCTCATTTCTATCCCACCTGTGCCAGACACTCAGTCATCCCCAGCAGGCAATCTGCCTGGCTTCCTTCCTTGCCAACACACGTTAAGTGGGAACCGTAGGTACTCAGCCACAGCACCATGCTCTGGTCTATGACCTGCCCATTCTCCTCTGCAGATTTCCCAGACTTGCGGTTTGAGGTGGACATGGGACCATTATTGGCCAGTGGTGTCTTTCAGGGGAAACGTGGCCTCCCAGATATGTTATTTCTGTGGGGCAATGGGTATGCCGTGTGGTGCTGCCACAGCTTCCTATGGAACTAGGTGACTATGAGATGGCAAGCCCTCCACAGAGGATGGAGAGGAGGCACAGTGAAAACCTGGCGCCCTCGTGATACTGTTGAGCCCATGAAAAATACCTAAAAGTGCCTGCCACCAGACTTCGATGCAAGCAAGTATTCCCCGTTTGTGCTAGATGTTCCTTGCACCTGAAAACATTCCCAACTGATGCATCAGCCTCTGGGTACCATCTTTACAAAGGTCACTTCCTGCTCTGGCTGGTGTGGCTCCGTGATGGGAGTGTCATCCCATGCACTGAAAGTTTGACGGTTCAATTCCCATTCCGGGCAGGCACATACCTCTCTCTCTCTCTCTCTCTCTCTCTCTCTCTCTCTCTCTCTCTCTTTCTCTCTCTCCTCTATCTCTTTCCCTCCCTCCCTTCCTCTCTAAAACCAGTAAAATATATCTTTGGGTGAGGATTCTTTTTAAAATTCCACTTCCTCCTGGAAACATTGCCTAACTGCTGAGAACAGGATCGAGGGCCCTCTCCTCAGAGCAGTGGGCACGTTGTGCCTTTCATGATCTCTGGACCGGCTCGAGCACCCATGTCCCCAGCAGTCTGAGGCAGGCAGCCAGGCCCCATCCTGTTCACCAGGGCACTTCTACACCAGCAGAGCTGCTGAACGTATTAGCATGCCCTTCGCTGGTGGCTGGCACAACCTCCTTGAGAGCAAAGCCTAGGCCCGGCACCCTCGAGCTTTGGACAGTTGAACCGTGACCACCACACAACCTGTAAGGGAGGTGGTGTGTGCACACACCTGCTGCACGAGGTGGCGGTCACCAGGTGCCTGGCTAGAAGAGAGCTGCTGCCTCGGCACAGGACAGACAGTCTGCGTTACCTCCAGACGTGCATCCCCCTCTCTCCCTTGGTCCGGTTTTAACCACCCCACCCACCCTCATACTCGAATTCAGCAGTAGTTGGGATGTGCTCAGCTGCCTTTGGACGACATAAGACACCCAAGTTTCTGACCCCTCCAAAGGAAGCAAATCAAAGTTGTAGTATCTCTTGATACAAGAGGTTGTGCCTTGTGGTTATTATTCCTCTTTACTCATCTACAAAACATTGTAGCAAGTCTTATTCCAAGTCAACCAGTGTCTCATATCACCACATATTAGGTGACATTTCTCTGTATCTCACCTTCTGTCCTTCCCAAGGGCTGTCTCTCATAGCCAGTAGGACATTAAGTATACTAGGTGTACCAGTTAATAATGGGGATTTTTTTCAATAGATGGAGTTACACATATGTTGATATATATGTGATTTGACATTATGTTATTTTTTTGTATTGACAACAAGCTTCAAAACTTCATGTCAAATTTTCTGAAGGTGTTAACATTGATATTTTTACACTTAAAAGTGTCAAATTTCGTGCCAAAAAAAAAAAAAAAGCATTTGCAGGAAGTTAAAATTCATTATTTTGAAGAAAAGTGTTCCTGAATACTTCAGGAAGCATGAGGGTGGGTGAACATGCTCCATTTCAAGATACTTGTGAACGCTGGTATAAATGCTTTAAAAGTGATAATTTTGATGTGAAAGACAAAGAACACCCAGGTCAACCGAAAAACTTTGAAGACCAACAATTACAAGCATTATTGGATAAAGATGTGTATCAAACTCAAAAACTTGCAGAAAGATTAAACATTGCTCAGCAAATAATTTCAGATTGTTTACAAGCAATGGGAAAAATTTTAAAGGAAGGAAAATTCCTGCCACATCAACTGAACAAAAGACAAATGGAAAACCGAAAAGTCATCAGTAAAATGTTGCTTCAATGGTACGAAAGACTTCTTTGCATCAATTGTGACTGGCGATGAAAAGTGGATTTATTTTGAGAATCCCAAAAGCACAAAATCAGGAGTTGATCCAGGTCAACCTTCAACATGGACGGCAAGGCCAAATCGCTCCGGAAAGAAGACAATGCTCTGCATTTGGTGGGATCAGGAAGGTGGTGTATTATGAGCTTCTAAAACCAGGTAAAACCATTAATACTGATCGCTACCGACAACAAATAATCAATTTGAGCCACACTTTGATCATGAAATGACCAGAATGTTCCAGAAGACACGGCAAAGTAATTTTGTTTCATGATGATGCACCATCACACACTTCAAAATCATTTAAAAAACACATTAAGAGATCTTGCCTGGAAGTATTAACCCATCCACCATATTCACCAGACCTTGCTGCTTCAGATTACCACTTGTTCTAATCGATGCCCAGCACTCTCTGGGCAGCACTTTAAAACATGATGAAGTGGAAAATTGTGTCTCTGAATCATTTGCCTCAAAACAAAAAAAGTTCTATCGAGACGGTATCCACAAATTACCTGAAAGATGGGGAAATGTGTAGCTAGTGATGGACTTTACTTTGAATAAAGCATTTTTTATATTCTCTTGAAATTATCATGTTTTGATACAAAATCCACATTATTAACCAATACACCTCGTATATGATGAGCTGGGTACTTTTACACATTATTTCTCCAAGTAATCAGGAATTTCATTTAACGCAGAAAGAATACTGGCAACACCCATTGGGCACTACAGAGCTACCTTATGTATGCCACTAGAGGCCTGGCACATGGATTTGTGCACATTGAAAGAAAATTAATTAGAAGGTGACAGGCAGGGTGGGACTGGGCAAGATGGGCCAGACTCGCCCTGGAGCCAACCTTCTTCAGTCCCTCTCTGGCCGGCTGCACCTGGGGTACCACCGAGGCTTGAAGGACGTCTGTGGAGTGAGCGGGGTCCCTCCAGCAGGTGGGGTCCCTTGGCCTGGCCTACAGAGATTGGGCCCAAACCAGCAACCCGACATCCCCTGGGGAGGGTCCCAGAGTGCAAGAGGGCACTCTGCAAAGTTGCTGTCTCTCAGCAGCTCCTGCACTGAGTATCTGCCTCCTGCTGGTCAGTGTGCAGCTTCATGCACTGGAGAGTGGGGGGGATCCCTCAGCCCAGCCTGCCCCCCTCTCACAGTCCGGGAGCCCTCAGGGGCAGGAGGCAACCCACAATCAGGGGATAGCGACACCCCCATCACACCTCTGCTACTGCCACAACTGGCAGCACAAGCCTCCGATGGCCCTGGGTGGCTGGGCAGCTGCCATCCAAGGCTTGCCTGCACCTCAGGCCGGTCATGGGTGGCTGGGGAACTGAGGTAACCGGGGGACTCCAGAGGCAGGCACATAGAGCAGCCAGACCCACCTGGGGGCGGGCCCAGCCTTGCCACGCACCTACTGCCCCAGCAGGCTAAGGGGACTGAGTGCCACCATCTTGTGGCTGTGGGTATCTCCATCTTTGAGGGTGTGGTAGTCAATTAGCATATTCCCTCCTTATTGGCTGTGGTACCACCATCTTTGTGAGGACATAACAGTCAATTAGCATATTTCCTCTTTATTAGATGGGATGGCTACTCCTCCCTAAAAATTGCCACAGTAATCTACAATATATTCCCATTTTGCAGATGAAGAGGCTAAGATTTAGGAGGTAAGTGGTAGAGAGCCAGAACTCCAAAGGATTTCAGGATTGGACCAAGCCAGACAAGGGACCCACCTTGGAATAATACCTGAAGAATACTACAATAATGGTTAGGGTATAAAAATTTATTACACATACAGAATACGACCACTAGTGAATGCAGACAGGCTAGGACATAATGGTGTCAGACGGAGGACAGCTCTTTGGAAAGTGAGCAGGTCTGGATGGCTCAGAGCTTCATGCCACGCAGATTGTTCAGGCAGATGGAAGAGCTCATGCCAAACACCCAGGTATCAGTGTGTCGAGCAATTGCTCCGTGTGCCCCCTGCTTTCCCTGTCTGACCTCTGGCTCCGAAGGATGCCACACCCAGAAGTGAGACAGTGAAGCTTCCCCAAGTGGCCCAGGCTTGTCTCTGATGTCACAGCAACACCATTTGAGCAGTATGTTTAATTCATTTGCACAAGCTATGCACGAGGTCTCTAACCATGGCGATTCAGTGGAGTACAAAACCTTAAGTTACAGGGTGGAGAAGGCAGCACCAGTGGTGGCACCTTCCAATCTCGGTTGGCCTAGGGGTAAGGAGTGGAGGAAGGTTTCTTTTTAAACCAAGCCCCTCATTTCAATGTACAAAAAGAATTACTCTGATTGATATTAAATTGTATTGAAAACAAAATGGCCTAAAAAGCAAATACTATTCTATGTTGGGGTGGAAATGGGAGGAAAGAATGAGTCCTTCAAAGCAGGTGGGGAGACAATTGGGGAAAGGTTCCATGGCTGTGGCCCCAGGCAGTCACTCTCGCTGCTCCATTTTTACTTTCGGTGGTCTCAGGAAGGTCCGATTTTTCTTCTCTTTCTTCCCCTTCGTATTTGCTTGGAAGTTCCGCCAGCTGTCCACACGACCATCTCGACTTTCCTGAACACAAAAGTGGTTGGAGGTAAGGAAACTAGTCAGTAAGAGGAAGGGCCTGACCTGCTCTGCCACTGCCCTGTAACCTAGCTCAGCCATCTGGAACAAGCCATTGCCCCGGAAAGTGTCATATCACCCCTAGAAGGCAGGATAAGGCAGTGCAGGCTGGAAGTAATACTCACATCAACAATGAGGCCACCATTTGTGGGGACCTCCGGGCTAGACCGTTAGCATATGCTATTTCTAATCCTCACAGAAAACTGACTGACCTGTGTATAGTGCCACTAGCATTTCACAAATGACAACACCAAGGCTCAGAGGAGACAAATGGTTTTCTCAAAGCCATATGGCTAGCCAGCATAATACAGCCACTCCTTCCACTGAACCTGTCCTACTCCCACCAAAACTTGGATGGAGGCTCAAAGCCAGCACCAGTGTACTGAGAGGGCCACGTGGGACTTCCTCCTCCCTATCAAGGGGCCTACTCATCTGCTCTTTATTCACGCAGGCAGTGGTACAAAGTCATCAACCCAGTCAGCCACTCCCTACCCTGCGACCTAAATGTTATAGAAGACCAAGCGCTGCTCAATTCAGAAAACCGGCTGTGCACCTGAAGGATGTGACTCAAGCGTCACAGAGGAGTCTAGTTCAGAAGCCACAGTCTCTCTATAGGCGGGACATCAGGGCCACAAGATTGTGGCCAGTTTCCACTAAAAGACCTCTAAATCGGGCTCCTCTCCATGCCTGCCCCTAAATGATACGGGCAGGCCACTTCTCTGGAGCCTACCTGGCCGCATGTACCTGCCACAATCTCTAAAACACCAATCTGGGATCCTCACTGCCCTTGCCAAGGCTCCAGAGCTCAAGGAGGCTGAGGAAGGATATCTCACTCTTCCCCACGTATCCCATTTCCCTCAATGTCGGCCCCAGTCAATGCTGGGAATGCCCAGAATCCAAGTGTCTTTGCTGGGAAGTTTTCTAACTCCGGAATAAATCCCTGACCACCTTGGAAATTTACCTCAAAGTTTTTCTGCCACTCCCTTTCACGTTTGGCTTTTTCTTGAGCTTCAATTTCTTCTTCCCTTTGTCGCTTCCTATGAGGAAAGTCAGACTGTAGTATTTGTATGATACTTAAGTGTGTAACTATACAAGTTACAGCATCTCCCACAGAAACAACATATAAAGTAAAGCGATATCCTACAAAGATAGCTATCTTGCCCTAGCCAGTTTGGCTCAGTGGACAGAAGGTCAGCCGGAGGACTGAAAGGTCCCTGGTTCAATTCAGGTTAAGGGGCTACACCTCAGTTGCAGGCTTGATCCCCATGCAAGAGGCAGCCAATAGATGTGTCTCTTTCACATGAATATTCCTCTCTCTCTGAGAAGCAACCAATAGATGTGTCTCTCTCACATCAATATTTCTCTCTCTCTGACTCTCCTCCTCCACTCTCTCTAAGAATCAATGGGAAAATATCCTTGGGTGAGGATTAAAAACCACAAAAGAAACACAACCAAATTTAGCTATCTGAAAAGGGCTCAAAGTACAATAGTGTGGTTAAGGCCTAAAAAGCAAATACTATTTGGGTGCAGCTGGGAGGAGGGGGATAGAAGAGGTAAAGGGGAGGAAACTGGGGGCATCTGTAATATTGTCAACAATGAAATAAAGTAATCTGTTTAAGTTGTTTCATAAATGTCTCATTTTAAAACATGCAGATAAGACTATGGGGAAGAGATAAATTCCCATTACACAGATAGACAGACTATCAAAACCCAGCCAACCCTAATTGGAGGTTCTGCACTCAGCCACTGACAAACTATCTCGAGAACTCAGGCCACCTTACTTCAGTAGAATGACATTAAAATCATAGAGGTTCTTCTCAAGAAGATTTCAGCACAAAATCCTACCCCAAAATAAGGACATTTCATACAACCTCAACTAGCAAAACCTAATTATTGTTTAACACCACCCATGCCACAAAATACATAAACTAAGTTACCGGTAAATTCAAGATTTATGATGAGCCAGGGAAAATATAATTTAGGACAATAGACATTGTATATGTGATTATACTGTGTAATACTACATACTTACCAAAACTGCAGGCGCCAGACACACAAAAAGTTCTGGCCTCAGTAACAATGACCTCAATAACTGTGCCTATTTCACTCCAGGAAACCAGGAAGAAAATATACAGTACCCTTGATTATAAACGCTCTGTGGACAGATCTATTCAGTATTTCCCAAAGTCAGAATTTCTTACCCTTGTGATTCAAAACATTGGCTGTTTCAGGTAACTATTTTAGATAATCATTTAAATGACCTATTACATTATTCCTTCTTTAGGAAAATCCCCAAAAAGCAATATTGGTTAACCTAGGTTTTTAAATATGGTTTAAGTGAATATATTGATATATACCTTTCATGCATCTCTTTGGCTTCTCTCTCCTTCCTTTTAATTTCCAGCTCAGCAAAGAGTTTCATGGTCTGTTTGTATACTGCTTGTTTGAACTACAAAAAAGTTAAGAATCAAAGAAAATAACATTAAATTATTTTCCCAACTACTTGAATCAAGTACTTTCAGATGGAGCCCATGACAAAAGCAGACTAGAACTCGGCAAGGAAAAGGTTCTTCAAAGAGAAGCACTGAATGATGCTCTTGGGAGATAAATAACACATCCACCTCTGAGGTATTTCCACCACTTTCACCATCAGATGATATATAGGAAAATTGCTCTTATAAAAAGCATTACCTACTCATCACAACCATTTGAGATTTTGGAGGACCCTTTCTGCCAAAGACCTCCCAAAATTAACTTACTTTTCTTTTTCTTTTCACAAAAAAAAAATTTTATATATATATTTTTTACAGAGAGGAAGGGAGAAGGATAGAGAGTTAGAAACATCGATGAGAGAGACATCGATCAGCCGCCTCCTGCACGCCTTACTGGGGTTGTGCCTGCAACCAAGATACATGCCCTTGACTGGAATCAAACCTGGGACCCTTTAGTCTGTAGGCCGACACTCTATCTACCGAGCCAAACCAGTTTTGGCACAAAAATTTTATAATTACTCTGTGCTAGGCACCAGACTAGATACTAGAGATAAAAATTATCATCAAGCAAATGTCTTAGGAGTCTATTAACTGTAGCAGGGCTATAGTTGCCATCCCCACCCATCTCATTATCCATCTAAAATCCCTTACCTCAAGGCACACTGCACCCAACATAAAAGCCTATGTTCCTACACTTCCTTGTAGCAGAGTGAGGTACACGTAACTTAAGTTTTAGCCCATAGGATAATAGGAAAAATGATCTAGCAACTTCCTGGATGTTCTTAGAAAGAACAGGCTTATCCCTTCTTGCCTCTTCCCTCTACTCTAAACTCTGAGGATAGGGCAACTTCCTTGTTGGAAGAGTCAGAAAGAGTTAACATATTAGACAGAAAACAGAACTCTGCCTGGCTGGATGTAGTTTCAGTGGATGAGCATCAACCTATGAACCAGGAGGTCATGGTTCAGTTCTGGTCAGGGGACATCCCCAGGTTGAGGGCTCAGTCCCCAGTGGAGAAGGTGTGAGGGCAGCCAATCAATGACGTTTTCATTACTGATGTTTCAATCTCCCTCTCCCTTCCTCTCTGAAGTCAATAAAAATTTATTTTCTTAAAAAAGGAAAGAAAACAGAACTCTTATCTCTAAAACTTTCTCCCCAAATAGGAAATATTTCAAGTATATTCAAGTATACAAAGAAAGTTAGAAAATAACTCATCATGTAGACTTCATAGAGCCTACATCCTAAAATCAGAGACACTGGAGCAAAGTGTAATATATGAAGAGAAAAGAAAGTAAAAGAGCCCCAAAATTTCTTGCTTCTTATATTGCTACTGTCCACAATGAAAGCAATGCTGACAACTCCAATCTCTAATAAAGACAAACATCAAAAGAGTAAAAGAGTCTGTCATGAATATTTTAATATCTTTAAAAGCTCTAAACTCTCCTGGGTGAAGTTACTAGTGATTGTCAATATTTTTCTGCTTTTTCCAAATTTGTTCTCATTAGCATATGTTCCTTTATAATCAGAAAAAAAGACAATTAAAATAAAGTTAGGTTGCTTGCTTGGCTGGTGTGGCTCAGTAGTTGAGCACTGACCCAGGAACCAAGGGGTTACCAGTTCCATCCCGGGTAAGGGCACATGTGGGCTTAATAGCCAGCAGAGGGCAGCAGGAGGCAGCCTCGATCAATGATGTTTCTATCTCTATTCCTCTACCTCTCTTTCTAAAAATCAATAAAAACATATTTTTAAAAATTTAGGGTTCTTAACAACTTAGAAGAACAAGGAATATTTGTATGAGGGCCTTTGGAAAAGACTCCAGAAGATAATTAAAAGGAAGAGAGAAAAAGACTGAGGAGAAAAAATAAAATACTGGAAGAGAGTAAACCCAAAACAGGTGACTTGTGGAAAACATAACCTAGTAGTTCTCAAGCAACGTTACTGTCCAGATGATGGCACCATCACTATTAACAAAATCAATGAAGCAAGTTGCAAAGAAGTTTCCCTAGCAAGACAGCCTCTTCCCTACAAATCTTTAAAACCAAGATAGGTATATGGATAACTTACGTGCTGACCTAAATTGAGGCAAGATTAAGATGACTTTAATTTTTCAGGTTAAAGAGGCAAAAAGACACAAATATTTCAGTAGAATCTCTCTCTTAACTAATCTCCAATAAATAATATACTACATCATCCAATGCTCTCCATAACTCTGTAAATTATTACCTAGAACACAATGAGAACTCATGGCTCATAGACAGCTGTTTAAGTCATTTGTGGCCTGGCTGACAGGGCTCAGTTGATTGGAGGGTCAGTCTGTACACCAAAAGGTGGCAGGTTTAATTCTCAGTCAGGGCACATATCAGGTTTTTAGTTGGATCCCCAATTGGGGTACGTGCAGGAGGCAACTGATAGATGTTTTTCTCTCACTTTGATGTTTCTGTTTCTCTCTTTCCCCCCTTCCTCTCTCTGAAATCAGTAAACACATAAATAAAAGAGTCATCTCTGAATTTTCTCAAAGCTATCTATGCCAGTTGCAATTAATACTATCTTTGTGATTTAAATATCACAGAAATCCATAAATGTTGTTATAAAAGTGTTTGTTGTTTCTTTTAAAACTAACTACAATGCTTTATAAAAATTCAATCAACAGCCGAAACTGGTTTGGCTAAGTAGATAGAGCGTCGGCTTGAAGACTGAAAGGTCCCAGGTTCGATTCCAGTCAAGGGCATATACCTTGGTTGTGGGCACATCCCCAGTGGGGGGTGTGCAGGAGGCAGCTAATGGATGTCTCTCTCATTGATGTTTCTGGCTCTCTATCCCTCTCCCTTCTTCTCTGTGAAAAATCAATAAAATATATTTTTTTAAAAATTCAATAAACATAAGTCCCTAAAAATAACTGTTATTGGGAGAAACCAAGATGGCGGCATAGGTAAACACCTGAAATTGCTGCCTCACACAACCACTTCAAAACTACAACTAAAAGACAAAATGGACACCATCCAGAACCACAGGAAGGCTGGCTAAGTGGAAATTCTCTAACTAGAAGGAAAGAGAAAAGCACACTGAGACTCAGAGGAGCTACAGAAGTAAAGTGCAGAGGTACGGAGGCGTGTGCACAGAAAGGACTGGAAACTGAGAACGAGGTTGTCTTTTTCAATCAGGAGAGAGACACAGCTCCTGACTGCTCTAAACTCCAGTTCCAGACAAGACTCTGGGGACCCAGACTCTTAAGGGGAGAAACTGGACTATCTGGCATCGGGTGGAACTCAAGGGTGGCTTTCTTTCCGAGGTACTTGCAGCAATTACTATGGGACACTGAGACCTGAGGGTCTCTTAAGGCAGGGCTGAGGATCAGCCATAGCTGTTTTGCTCCTCCCTGTTAATTCCAAGACCCCGCCCCACCCAATCTGTGCATAGAGGCTTTTGTATATGAATGGCCTGGCCCTTTGCAACCTAAAATTACCTAACAAACTGAAGCTGGGTCAGAGTGGGACCATCAAGACTACAACACCTCAGATCCATAAGAGACACACTCAGGGTGCAGACTCAATGAGCATCAAAGCTCCACTGAAGCAAGCCTTGCCTCATAAGGGTGTCTCTAGCACACAAGTTCTCCCATCATAGACACAGCTGATTCTCACAGCCAATTGGCCTGGAGGTCAATTCCTCCCAGTGATACCAACAACAATCAAGACTTAACTATAACAAGACTGTGCACACAGCCCACAAAGGGGTGTACCAAGAGTGTCCTCCTCAGGTAACTGGGGAGGCTGAGCCACTGGGCTCTATAGGACACCTACCACACAAAGCTACTCTATCAACTCAGGGAAGCAGTGAAAATGCAGAGACAAAGAAAAAGGTCACAATGACAGAAATGGAAGAAAGCAAGCAAGTGGATATAGAGTTCAAAAACACAGTTATAAGGTTTTGAAGAGTTTTCTAGAAACCGCCGATAAAGTTAGTGAGACCCTCGAGAATATGAAAAAGGACCAACTAGGAAATAAGCATACACTGACTGAAATAAAGAATAATATACAGAGATCTAACAGCAGACTAAAGGATCCCAAGAATCAAGTCAAAGATTTGAAATATGAAGAAGCAAAAAACACCTAACCGGCAGAGCAAAAAGAAAAAGAAAAAAGAATCCAAAAATATGAAGATAGTATAAGAAGCCACTGGGATAACCTCAAGCATACCAACATCCGAATTATGGGGGTGCCAGAAGAAGAGAGAGAGCAAGATATTAAAAACCTATTTGAAGAAATAATGAGAGGAGAATCCAAGATGGTGGCATAGGTGAACACCTGAAGTGCTGCCTTGCACAATTTCAAAACTGCATCTAAAAGACAGAACGGACATCATCCAGAACCACCAGAAAGCTGGCTGAGTGGAAATTCTACAACTAAAAGGAAAGAGAAGGGCTCACGGAGACTCAAAGGAGCTGCAAAAAGCTGAGGTACGGAGACACGCACATGCAGAGGATGGGTGGTAGAGTGCCTAACTGGCTTCCTCTAGCAAGAGGGAGATAGAAACTCCTGACTGCACTGAACTTCAGTTCCGCACAAGACTCATAAAGGGGAAGTCTGGACTGTCATGAAAAGGGAGGAATCCACAGAAACTTAGGGGAGCCCTGAAAGGGTTGGAGGTGCGCGCGCGAGTACATGCAGAGAACTGACTGTTGATTGTGCTGCTGGCTTTCTCTAGTGGGAAGAAGATGGAACCTTCCAAGTGCACTGAACTCCATTTACAACTGCACTGAAACCCAGTTTCAGGTGAGACCCTGGAACGCACAGAAACTCAGGGAAGCTGTGAAAGGCAGAGGGCTGGAGGTGTGCATGAGTGTGCAGAGGGGGCTGCAGTGATTACTGAGGAACTCAGATCCAGGGGCCTCATAGGGCAGGGCTGACAGGAAGCCAAGGCTGTCTGCTCAGCCCTGAGACTCCGCCCCAAGAAAGCTGAATACAGAGGCTTTTGCAATTTTGCAAGTCTTGTCTCATAAGACTGACTACAGCACAGAAATTCTCCTAGTGTAGACACAGCTGATCCTCACAGCCAATAGGCCTGGAGATCAATTCCTCCCAGTGATACCAACAACTTAACTACAACAAGGCTGTACACACAGTCCACAAAGGGGTGCACCAAGCGTGTCCACCTCAGGTAACTGAGTAGGCAGAGCTACTGGGCCATAACTAGCACACAAAGCTACTCTACAACTCAGGGAAGCAGTGAAAATGTAGAGACAAAGGAACAGAACACAAATAAAAGAAATTGAGAAAAACAAACTACTGAATATAGAGTTCAAAACCACAGTTATAAGGTTTTTCAAGAATTTCCTAGAAAAGGAGACCTTCAAGGATATGAAAAAGGACAAACTAGAAATTAAACATACATTGACTGAAATAAAAAATAGTATACCAAGACCTAACAGCAGACTAGAGGAATGCAAGAATCAAGTCAAAAATTTGAAATACAAAGAAGCAGAAAACACTCAACTGGAAAAGAAAAAGGAATCCAAAAATTGGAAGAGAGTGTAAGGAAGCCTCTGGGACAACTTGAAATGTACCAACATCAGAATTATGAGGGTGCCAGAAGATGAGAGAGAGCAAGATACTGAAAACCTATTGGAAGAAATAATGACTGAAAACTTCCCTCACCTGGTGAAAAAAATAGACTTAAAAGTCCAGGAAGCACAGAGAACCCCAAACAAAAGGAATCCAAAGAGGACCACACCAAGACACATTATAATTAAAACACCAAGAGCAAAAGACAAAGAGAGAATCTTAAAAGCAGCAAGAGAAAAACTGTTAATTATCTACAAGGCTCTATCCATATGATGGTCAGCTGATTTCTCAACAGAAACTATGCAGGCCAGAAGGAAGTGGCAAGAAATACTCAGTGATGAATAGCAAGAACCTACAACCAAGACTACTCTACCCAGCAAAGCTATCATTCAGAATTGAAGGTCAGATAAAAAGCTTCACAGATAAGAAAAAACTAAAGGATATCATCACCGCCAAACCAGTATTACATGAAATGCTGTAAGGTATTCTTTAAGAAGGGGAAAAGAGCCAAGACCGGTTTGGCTCAGCAGCCAGTGTTGGCCTGTGGACTGAAAGGTCCGAGGTTCAATTCTGGTCGAGGGCATATACCTTGGTTGCTGGCACATCCCCAGTGCAAGAAGCAGCTGATTGATGTTTCTAGCTCTGTGTCCCTCTCCCTTCCTCTGTAAAAAAAATCAATAAAAATTTTTAAAAAAAGAAGAGGAAGAAGAAGAAAAAGGTAAAGATAAAAATTATGAACAACAAATACATATCTATCAACAAGTGAATCTAAAAATCAAGTGAATAAAAAATCTGATGAACAGAATAAACTGGTG
>PVJN01016369.1:0-42509 GCA_004026805.1 Lasiurus borealis
CACACACACACACACACTCACACACACACTCACACACACACTCACACACACACAGTATTTTTCTGAAACGCTATCTAGGCAGTGGTTCTCAACCTTCCTAAGGCCGCGGCCCTTTAAGACAGCTCCTCATGGGGTGGTGACCCCCAACCATAACATCATTTCCGTTGCTACTTCATCCCTGTCATCTTGCTGCTGTTATGAACTGTCATGTAAATATCTGATAGGCAGGATGTATTTTCGTTGTTACAAATGGAACATCATTAAAGCAGAGGGATTAATCACAAAAGCAATATGTAATTATATGTTGTGAAATATTTACTTCTAATGGCAAGTAAATGAAATGTTGCCTTGAATCGTGGTGTAGCATGGGCAACAGTCTTCCTAAGACAACAGTCAACGACATGGCTACACGTTGCTACACCGAGGAGCGGTGTGTTGGTTCCTAAGACCATGGGAAATAGGTGTTTTCCGCTGGTCTTAGGTGACCCCTGGGAAAGGGTCATTCGACCCCCAAAGGGGTCTCAACCCATAGGTTGAGAACCGCTGCTTTAGTGCATCAGACAGAGCCTCCCTGTGAAGGAAGAGCCATCGGTCAGCAGCCACAGGTGGCCGCGGGCACAAACACTGTCCACCGAGGCCCTGCAAGTGCCCAGCACAACGCCTGCCCAGGATTCTACGCCGGAACCCGAGAGGGGTAAGTGAGGGCTGGCACCTCCACGGTCCCTCACCCTCTGACAGATAAGACCCTGCGTCTACTCCATCCATTCTCCACTCACGGATCGGTAAGCGGTCACCGGTCACCGCCTGCACTGGTGTGGGGCGCGGAGCCAGACAGCAGGGCACGCTCTCCCGGTGGTGGGTGGACCCTGACAATGACCGTGCCACGTCAGCACAAAAGAAGATCATTGGATCCAAATGTGAAGGCGGGAGAGACAGTGTTTTCTGCGTCAGGATAGAAGAATGGTAAGAACCCACAGAAAGGGCAGGGGGAGAAAAAACATCGGGAAGACCCACGGCTGAAGAGCACACCCCAGCCAAAACCGGTGGATAGAGCGTCGGCCTGCGGACAGAAAGGTCCCGGGTTCGATTCCGGTCAAGGGCACGGACCTTGGTGGCGGGCACATCCCCAGTAGGGGGTGTGAAGGAGGTGGCTGATCGATGTCTCTCTCTCATCCATGTTTCTAAGTCTTCCTCTCTGTAGAAAATCAATAAAATATTTTTTTAATTTTTTTTTTTAAAATAAAGAGAACATCCCCTATCCCAGAATGAGTGGAGCACCGACCCCAGAGAGCGACGGGTCTGGAATACTGACGTGAGAGACGGTAAGACTTTAACCGTTACTGCGATGGGATTTCAATCGGAGACTAAACTCACGTCACCGTAAGGCATGACAGTCACTCTCACTATGGCCGTAAAGGTTACCGCTCTATCTTTGGACACGTTGAAGCGAGGAGAATAAAACCGAAAATGAAAGATAGCTAAGGTAATTTATTGGGAAGTGAACAGTTTAAGCGTTCCCAACTGCCACGTCTCATTTTATTTTAGCTCAGTGGTTCTCCACCTTCCTAAGGCCGCGACCCTTTAAGACAGCTCCTCACGGGGTGGTGACCCCCAACCATAACATTATTTCCGTTGCTACTTCATCACTGTCATTGAGCTACTGTTAATGAATCGTGATGTAAATATCTGATAGGCAGGATGTCTTAGGTGGTCCCGGTGAAAGGGTTGTTTGACCCCCGAAGGGTCGCCACCCCCAGGTTGAGAACCGCTGTTTTAGCTCTTCTCTGCCCTGTTTCTGCAGGTGATGCGGGTTTTACAACTGTCTTTGGAGGAAATGAAGCTGCAGCCGGCTTTACAGAGCGAATGGCGATCCACTGGGAAACGCCGCACAGTCAGACCTCCCCTGAAAGGCCCCCCAGGGGGAGCGGGAGGCAGGACCACCGGGTCTGACCTTCTGACATGACGGGACCTTGCAGCTGGGAGGAACGGGTCACAAGCAGAGGTGGGGGCCGTCACGGAGCAGGAGGGGAGGTGAAGGCAGACGGTGTGTGGAGAGGCCGAGTGGACCCTTTCCAGGTCACTCTGCATGCCCTTTCCCAACCCCCCCGACTGGGGATGGAGCCTGCCACCCGGGCCTGGGCCCTGACCCACAGCCACACGGGGGACCTCTCGGTTCCTGGATGGACCCTCAACCGCTGAACCACATCGGCCGGACCACCATTTCTCATATCCACCACTGCTCTGGGCCTGTGGCTGCCTTCTCAGTGTGGTTCAACTGTAACTCAGGTCCTCACCGAGGTCCAGGCCTCATCCCACTACTCCTCCAGCTCCCCCTCTTCACCCTCCTGCTCCAGCTCCCCCCTCCTCACCCCTCCCTAACATCTCACTCGGCTTCCAGCCCTTTCTCTGAGGCTGTGGCACGTAGAGTTCTGATGATCGCTCATGCGCTCTGTGGACACGGTGTACTCGGCCAGCTCCTAGCTGTCCTTCAGGGCACAGCTCAGGGCGACACTTTGGGCCAGAATCCCCGACTCATCAGCACAGCACCTCCCTCTTCCGGGTCCTTTCCCCGCACCCTCACCTTTCCCAGAGATCCCCGTTTGTCCGCCCCCCGGTGTGGGTGCTCCTGTTCGCTGCCACAGTATGCACACGGAGAGCGGCCCGTGTCCGTGTAAAGGTCCATCTGAAACGTGGGGGAAGGTGCCCTCACCCTGCTCCCTGCTCCCCTCACCCTGTTCCCTGCTCCCCTCACCCCTTCACCTACTCCTCCTTCCTCAGAGGGCGGCTGCTTTGGGTTCCGGATGGAACTGTTTCCCCTTCTCCTTCAAACCTGGTTCAAAGCTGGACCCGCTGAGAACAGAGGGACCCTGAGAGCATTCGCTACGGCGGCCTGTGCACCACATGCCCAGGAGACACGGTGGACCTCTGCCAGGATTTTACGTATTAGATTTTTTAAAAATATATTTTATTGATTTTTCACAGAGAAGAAGGGAGAGAGAGAGTTAGAAACATCGATGAGAGAGATACATCGATCAGCTGCCTCCTGCACGCCCCCCACTGGGTACAAGCCCACAACCAAGGTCCATGCCCTTGACCGGAATCGAACCTGGGACCCTTCAGCCTGCAGGCTGACGCTCCATCCACTGAGCCACACCGGTTTTGATTGCCTTTTCTTCTTAAAGTAAATTCTTATTTCCCAGTTACAGTGGACACACAATATCCCCTTGGCTCCAGATGCGCAGCATGGGGATTAGACATTTATGTAATTTATACAGGGATCGCCCTGATGAGTCTAGTATCCAACTGACCCCGGAGTTAATGGGACACCGTGGATTACATTCCCTGTGCTTGACTTTCCATCCTTATGGCTGGTTTTACAATTGGAAATTTGCATATCTTAACCCCGCCCCCTTTTGCACCCCTTCCCTTCCCCTGCCCCCCCACCTGGCACCATCCACATGTTCCCTGTATCCACGAGCTTGTTTCGGGTTTCCTTGTTCATTTACTTTGGGTTTTAGATTCCACACGACGGGAAATCCTAGGGGACCTGCTTTTCTCCGAGTCGCTTCACTCAGTGTGACACCGGTACGACCATCGCTGCCATCGGCAACGGCAAGATCTCGCCTTTTCAAGAAAATCGCTGAGTGATGCTCCCTGGTGTATATGAGACGCATCTTCTCTAGCCACGTGTCTACCCAGGGACACGCGGGTTGCTTCCGTACCTCAGCTACCGTAAGTAATTCTGCCGTGAAGATGTGGACGTGGGTGTCTTTTCAAATGAGTGTTTTCGGTTTCTTCCCATCAATACCAGGAAGTGAAATTGACAGATATGTCTTTGACTCGTGTTACATACAGCCTCCGCTTGCCGTCCGTTTTGTCTGATGTAAATATCGCCACCCCAGGATCCTTCCGTCTCCATTGGATGAGACATCTGTCCCGTATCTCTAGGCACCGAGTCCGTGCATCTTTCCATCCCAGGTGGGTCTCCTTCAGGCAGCATCCATACGTGTCTCATGTTCCTTACCAGGTGACCACCCTATGTCTGATTGGGACATTTACTCTATTTACATGTAAAGAATCATTGATAGGCATGTACAGTGGCACCTCGAGATACGAGTGCCCGAACATACGAGATGTTTGAGATACGAGCCGTGGAGCGAGCGATTTTTGCTTTGAAATATGAGCAACAGTTGAGATAGGAGTCATCGCGCGGATCGGCCGGCTGCACACGACCCACCAGTTTACCGCGACTCGAGGGTCTCATGGTTTCCCACGCCTCAAGGTGACGGAACGAATTAAACTCGTATCTCGAGGTGCCACTGTAGTTATTGCCACTGTTCTTTCTTCTTTTCTTTCTTCCTTCCTTCCTTCCTTCCTTCCTTCCTTCCTTCCTTCCTTTCTTTCTTTCTTTCTATCTTCTTTTCTTTCTTTCTTTCATTTAATATATTTTATTGATTTTTTACAGAGAGTAAAGGAGAGGGATAGAGAGTCAGAAACATTAATGAGAGAGAAACATTCATCAGCTGCCTCCTGCACGCTCCCCACTGGGGATGTGCCTGCCACCAAGGTCCATGCCCTTGACCAGATTCGAACCTGGGACCTTTCAGTCCGCAGGCCGACGCTCTATCCACTGGAGCCACGCCGGTTTCGGCTATATTTATTTAATTACCGGCGTTTGTCCTTAGAGAAGTCCCTTTCACACTCCTCCTCACGCTGGTTTGCTGGCGAGGAGCGCCCTCCGCCGCTTCTGGCCTGGGAGTGTGTCCAGACTCCCACACCATCTGCTCCTCCGTGTGAGCGGCGCTGTCAGGCTCAGCGGCAGATGAAGACGCATCCCCGGCTCCTCCTGCCCTTCGTCCTTGCCGAGCGCCCCGCAGCCGGGATGAAGCCATCAGCCCCGCGGCAGCTCATCGGGGACCGGAGCCGCCTCAGAGCGTCGCCTGCCAGGTGCAAGCGGCTGTCAGTCCCGCTGCCCTTCCTCTGCCCGGCTCCTTCCCGTGTGTCCCAATGTCATCTCCTCCAGAGTGCCTGCCGGGTGTCCTCTCGCTGCTCTTCTCCCCACGGCCCCGCCCGCGGCCTCTTCCTCCTCCTCCTGCCGCCCCAGGTTCCACTGCAGGTCACACTGAGCATCGACACGCGCTCCTGGTCCCCGGGAGTGTCCCTCGGTGTCCTCGCTGTTCGGACTCAACCCCCTGTCCGCGTTCTGCACACCCAGACCCTCCGGCTGAGCCATATGCATCCCGGGCCCATTTTTCTTTATTTTTAAACCCAGAACTCATCCCAACTTATTGCCAGGAAGCCTCACGTCAGCTTCTCTTCACTCCCATCTTTGAGTTTTCTCTCCTCCCCTCTCCCTACTCCTTTCTCTAAGTCTTAGAATCTAAGAGCAATACCATGTCTGTGGATCACCTCCTCTTAGTGACCAAGAGACTCCCCGACTCCCTGCCTCTCTCCTTAAATGCTGCCTGACATGTGTACTTCTTTCAGACAATCTTCTGGCTTATCTCTTCTCCTCCCCCGACCCCTGTGTGCGTGAAAACTGGAAATAGCGCCGAGACCGGTGTGGCTCAGTGGATAGAGCGTCGGCTTGCGGACTGAAAGGTCCCAGGTTCGATTCCGGTTGGGGGCATGTACCTTGGTGGCGGGCACATCTCCACAGTGGGCACATCTCTCATCAATGTTCTCCATTGCAAAGGGGTCGAGACCCACAGGTTGAGAACCACTGCTCTAGGGCTTTTTCTCTGTTTAAATATGTTTCTTTTTACAAAAATATATTTTATTGATTTTTTTTTTTTTTTTTTTTACAGAGAGGAAGGGAGAGAGATAGAAAGTCAGAAACACTGATGAGAGAGAGAGACATCGATCAGCCGCCTCCTGCATGCCTCACAGTGGAGATGTGCCCGCCAGCAAGGTATATGCCCTTGACTGGAATCGAACCTGGGACCCCTCAGTCCGCAGGCCGACGCTCTATCCACTGAGCCACACCGGTCTCGGCTAAATATGTTTCTTATTGTTGATAATATTACAGGTGTCTCCCATGTCCCCCCTTTTCTCTCAAACCCACCTCTCCTCCCCCCCAGGTCTTCACCCTCCTGTTGCCCGTGTCCACGGGGGTGCAGGTAAGTCCTTTGGTTTCTCTCTTCTCGTCCCCTCACCCCCACGTGGAGGTGTGTCCATCTGTCCACTTCCAACAGGGGCAGCCTGGTCTCCGCAGTGGATCCCTCACGTGCACACCCTTCGACAGAGGGGCATTTGGAGGGCAGTGGCGGAGTAGAGAGCGTGGAAGGGGGTGGGAGTGTGAGGGTCCGGCTCTAAGCTGGCAAAGTCCCGATTGTCCCAGGCCAGTGGACCGCCCAGGGCGGCACCTGGAAGGCGGCCGAGTCCCGCCTCTTGGCTCCGGGCCCAGCACACTCCTGGCCACGTCCCCAGACCTTCTCACGTTCCTGTCCGGTCAAACACCCAGCAGGGCTGCTTGGCTGTGAGGCCGGCTGATAACGGCGTTTCCCCTTTAAAGCGTGGACATCCTATGCCCCGCGGGAGTTTCCGCCTCCCTGGCCACCGGGATTCTGTGTTTGAGGTTCCCGTTCGTTCACAGCTCCCCACCGAAAGCCCCGTTCTCAAACCGGGGTGCCGTCTGGGCTGGAGGCGGAGGTCAGTGGGGATTCTCCATTTCAGAGAGAGATAAAGGTCTGAGGGTCTGTGGGTACGGAGACGCCTTTACCATCTCTGGTTATTTACCCAGCGGGTAGCATGTACAGTGGTACCTGGAGATGCAAGTTTAATTCGTTCCGTCGCCTTGAGGCGTGGGAAACTATGAGATGCTCGAGTAGTGGTAAACTGGTGGGTCGTGTGCAGCCGGCCGATCCGCGCGATGACTCCTATCTCAAATGTTGCTCGTATTTCAAAGCAAAAATCGCTCGCTCGACGGCTCGTATCTCAAAAATATCATATGTAAGGGCACTCGTATCTCGAGGTACCACTGTACTCCGTAATTAGAGTAACTGTTTTTTCACAGTTAGGTTTAATTCTGTCAGGAAATAATATTAATTTTTGACAGTTTTTGACAATAATCCTGATCATCATCATATTATCTTGAAGAGCCCTGTATTTAAATAGGGTTTTCCTGGTTTCTTAGCGTCCCTCTACATAGAAAGTTTATGAAGTCAGTGTCATTATCTGCCATTTTATGGTCAGCCTCTTAGAAAGCCTTCCCTCTAACTCCGAAGCAGCTTTGTGAGTTTAATATTCATTTTGGTAATACCAGCAGAGACTCTATCCAATATTATACCCTCAGGCAAGCTATACTTAATGAATCTTATTACCTGACACATTTTAATTTACTTTTCATAATGATGGGAACACAGTACCATAAAGACTAAGAGACAAATATATGGTCTTGAATTACACATCAGTCCACAAAGGAAAGAGGGAAAAGAAATTGTGAAAATATGGTCAATCTTGGGTAATTTTGGTTAGAAATTATGCACAGGTAGCTTAGTCATTTAACCTGGTTTATGTTGTCTCAGAATATGTGGAAAGTTAATTATTTTAAAAATCTGTATTACAGCCCTAACTGGTTTGGCCTGTGGAATGAAGGGTCCCGGGTTCCATTCCAGTCAAGGGCATGTGCCTTGGTTGTGGGCGCATCCCCAGTGGGGGGCATGCAGGAGGCAGCTGACCGATGCTTCTCTCTCATCGATGTTTCTGACTTTCTATCCCTCTCTCTTCCTCTCTATAAAAACTCAATAAGAAATATATTTTAAAAAATCTGTATTACATAAAGCTGTAGGAGCTCCTTCATAATATTATGAAAGACACACTGAAGACCTTTTTCTTTCATGATACCTTGTCCCATGTAACCAATTCCTCGCCATTCTTTTTTTAAAAAATATATTTTATTGATCTTTTACAGAGAGGAAGGAAGAGAGGAAGAGAGAGAGATAGAGAGTTAGAAACATTGATGAGAGAGATATCCATCAGCTGCCTCTTGCACACCCTCTACTGGGGATGTGCCCGCAACCAAGGTACATGCCCTTGACCGGGGGTCGAACCTGGGAACTTTCAGTCCACAGGCTGACGCTCTATCCACTGAGCCACACCGGTTTCGGCTCCTCACTATTCTTAGAAGATGGTCTAATGTGGGCAGAAGGTAGTTGGGTTGGTCCCCATTTTTGTTTAATCAAGTGCCCTCAGCGCTGAAAAATATGCATGGGATGTGATAAGGATCTTCTCACTCCGATGAGGAATTCATAAATACACATATTCAGCCTAGACTTCCAATAATGCATATCCACTTTAACTTCACCCAAAGTCTAATATTGTATGTAACACACGATCTGTTTGCATACGACCCTATGTCTAACATACAATCTGTCCCATGTCCTTACTTCTGCTAAAGCAGCTCAACCGATTAATCTGTCTCATCTGTTTCTCTCTATATGGCTTCTCCTCATCCAAAAACATGGGAGAAACTCATCATTCATTCCCTTACCTGAAACCAACTGCCACTGTCCTCAGCAGAGAAAGATATAAATGCCAGAGGCCCGGTGCGGAGGAGTGATGGGTGGGGCCCCGGAAAGTGACAGAGCAGACCTCCCTCACCCCCTACCCATGCACCCCTAGTTCTGGGAGCACACACTCAGGGACACACACCCACACGCTGATAGGGAAGCCGACTGCTGAGACTGCTGGGAAATTCGCTGTTTCATTCGGAAATGGTGGGAACCAATTTGAAGCGGACGCATCTCAAAAGCAGAAGACAGATGCGGGAAAAGAATGAAGAGATGTGGAGAGACGCCAAGTTGAATGCCATTCACCCAAGGCTGAGACGACGCAAGCTCCTGCCATATGTTGCTCCAGAGTCTACGTGTACAGTAACAGTATAAAGTAATCCATGGCAGCGACGAAACAGCAGTTCCGGTTACTGGTTCCTCCCGGGAAGAAGAAGGCTGAGCATGGATGGGGGAGCGATCCAGTCTTATCTGCAAGGCTTCACGGAATCCGAGGGGGGTCTATGGAAATGTTAAATTGCCTTAACCCTGAGCAGTAGCCACAGAGGTTATTCATCACCCCATTCTCCCTATAAAACCACACATTTAAAGTATCTTACAAAACTTATAGACTAATTAATCTAACTGGGATATACAGTGGTACCTTGAGATACGAGTGCCCTAACATACGAGATTTTTGAGATACGAGCCGTCGAGCGAGTGATTTTTGCTTTGAAATATGAGCAACATCTGAGATAGGAGTCATCTCTCGGATCGGCCGGCTGCACACAACCCACCCGTTTACCGCGATGCGAGCGTCTCCTAGTTTCCCACGCCTCAAGGTTACGGAACGAATTAAACTCGTTTCTCGAGGTACCACTGTATTACACACAGAATGGGGCAAAAGTAGGTTTGCAGCGGTGAGCCCATTGCACACAGAGTTTATTCTTGTGTTATTACTTATTCATTCTTGTATCATTTTTCACAGGAACCATTATGAACCTGATTTTGCCCCACCCTGTGTAAATATAGATTTATAATCTGATTAATACTTTCAGAATACTAAATATAGGTTCAAATACGTTCCCTCCTTCCCGATGGTCTCAGTATTCTTTGTCATTTGTGTGCTACTTAGCATCCAGCTCTAGTTCCATCCGTGTTTGCTGAGCAGAGAACTAGAGGACTGACTAAACAGTAACTGCTCCAGGCACAGGGAATACAAATCGCCGCCAGGAGCCGCGGTGGGTAAGAGGAGCTCAAATACAGGGACCTGGCATGTCCTCGTTAGATAGAATGCGTGAATTTTATATAAGTATCATTAATTTCAAAAGAGATCTTAGAGAGCATCCTGGCACGCATTTTTTTAAATATGCATATTTTATTGATTTTTCATAGAGAGGAAAGGAGAGGGATAGAGAGTTAGAAACATCGATGAGAAAGAGACATCAATCAGCTGCCTCTTGCACGCCCCCTCCTAGGAATGTGCCTGAAACCAAGGTACATGACCTTGACCGGAATCGAATCTGGGACCTTTCAGTCTGCAGGTCGAGGCTCTATCCACTGAGCCACACCAGTGCCCAGTCCTCTCAGCCCCGCTGGAGTCCCCTAGTCCTAGGGGGAGGGGTGACTGCTGAGAGCGGGCAGTGTGAGTGGCCTGGAGGAATGCTTGCTTCGTCGCTGTGGCAATGAGGCAAACGTCCCGCCCCCCGGCCATGGGTGGGCCTCTGGGCCATGGGCGTAGGACAGCCAGGCCTGCAGAGAGCTACGGGCCCACGGATTCGTGCACAGGGCTGCCAGCAAATCCATAAAAATAAAATAATACTTTAAAAGTGGTTATCTAACACTGCAAGGACTGACGGGTAATTCCTATTTAAAATAAGCAAAACACACGTTCTCCAGAATAAGAGGTTATATTAATAACACGGAGCTGGGAACGGAAAGATAAAGAATTAGACCCCAGGAGTGAAGAGCTGTCTTATTTCCAAAGAGGACTGGGTCACCGAGTCACAGGGAGAGAGCTTGTCTGCCGGGCCATTGCATCTTCAGAAGAGAGCATTTCACCGCTAAGTCCTTACACGGCTTTCAGTGGCTGCGAGGACGTAGAACATGGCACACTTTAAAAAATACGCTGTTTGCTGAAACCGGTGTGGCTCAGTGGATGAGGCGTGGGCCTGCAGACTGAAAGGTCCCAGGTTTGATTCCGGTCAAGGACACATACTTTAGTTGCAGGCACGTCCCCAGTAGAGAGCATGCAGAAGGTAGCTGATCGATGTTTCTCTCTCATCGATGTTTCTAACTCTCTATCCCTCTCCCTTCCTTTCTGTAAAAAAATCAATAAAAAATATTTTTTAAAAAAGTATATGCTGTTCTACTCGATCATCTTGTATTTCATTAAAATCCGGAAATACCTGACCCCCCTCCACTTTGTTTTGGGGAGGGTGCACCCCGGTGGATATTCTAGTGTGAGTTACAGCAAAACATCCCCACCTGGTAAAAGTAGTGAGGAAGAGGAATTTCGTATTGACTTAAACTTCGATAAATTCACTCAAAATCATGACTTAGTTTTTAAATGTATTGAAACTAATTTGTTTTTATTTCTGACAATAATTAGCCGATAGTTAAATTTGGTGTTTTTTTTTTTAATACCAAGCCTTGTTTTTATATAATAAGGACTGCCAACATATAAGAGGACACTTGCTATGTCTATTTGCCCTAGAATATCAATCTGAAGTAGTTTTGTGAATGATTCAGATATTGTGAAAACCAGGGTGGGCTAATTCATGCCCTGTGGTGTAAACTGGGGCGGTGGGATTTTACCCCCCAGAAACGTCTCTGGTTCTGGGTTTCAGTGTAATACGATGGTGCAAGTTTAGCTGGTCCATGAATAACACGGGATCTGTAAGACCTGTATCAAGACTACACAAGCCGAAACAAAATCTATTTGTAGATTTCAGGCAAGAGCTTATTCCATTATCAGCCATTTTCCTGATAAGATCACAGAGAGGTTAAAGACGGGAGTGGCATAATTGGGTCCAAAATCCGCTTGCTTCTCACAAAAGATATTAAATCGAATGACTCATCCTTATAATCCCTTAAGAAAGAAGCCTAATGTGATATGAAGGAGGGGCTAGTGCCCGGTTGAGGACGGGTGCTCTCTGTTCTGGAGACTCGCTCTGAGCGGACCGCCCTGGGACGGCTCGGTAATGGATAAGGTAATGCTGTCTCCCTTGTGGGAGGCAGGGTGAGTGGAAGAGTATGCTGTTCTATCGGGGGACTTTGCGGATTTCCACCACGGCCAGCAGGAGGGGAAATGATGGTGTCTCCCTGGCCATCTCTGTTCTAGGCAAAACGACAGTAAAGAATTTCCCACGCGGCGCTGTGGACTATAGAGCCCACGCTGAGCTAAGGGTTGTGGACCACGCCGAGACCAGTTTGGCTCAGTGGATAGAGCATCGGCTTGCGGACTGAAAGGTCTGGGGTTCGATTCCGGTTGGGGGCATGTACCTTGCTTGCGGGCACATCTCCACAGTGGGGCATGTAGGAGGCGGCTGATCGATGTCTCTTTCCCTCATCGATGTTTCTGACTTTCTATCTCTCTCCCTTCGTCTCTGTAAAAAATCAATAAAATATATTAAAAAAAACAAAAACCTTTCTCTTAAAAAAAGAAAAAGAGTTGTGGACCAGCAACTGGGCAGAGCTCAGAGCACAAGATCTGGAGTGAGACACTGGCTGCCTCTTTCGAATTCGCAGTGAAAACAAATACAAGAGATTGTGGAAAACAGCATGGAGTTTCCTCAAAAAATTAAACACGGAACTGCCATTCAGCCCAGCAATCCCTCTTCTAGGAATATATCCCGAAACCCAAAACACCAACCAAAAATAATGCATGCAGCCTTAGGTGCAGAGTAGTGTGTTTTTCAATAGCGAAGATTTGGAAACAGCCCAGGTGCCCATCAGTAGATGAGTGGATAAAAAAGCTATGATACCTGTATGCCATGGAATACTCTGCAGCTGTAAAAAAGAAGGACCTCTGACCCTTTGAGGCAGCAGGGAGGGAGCTGGAGAGCATCATGCCGAGTGAAATAAGCCAGGCAGAGAAACACAAGCATCCCATGACCTCACTCACATGTGGGATCCAATGAACAACAGAAGCTGATGAACAAAATAAATCCAGAGACACAGACGCATGGCACAGACCGTCAGACTTCAGAGGGAAGATGGGGGTGGTGGGAAGAGATCAATCAGAGACCTTGTATTTTTGCATTTTTGCATTTTTCAAGAAGAGACATCTGTGCTGAGCGGGCCCAGCGCCTCGGATCTGGCCGCGGGAAACGGTAAGAACACACTTGTGCCACCACCACCACCGAGAGCGCGAGGGTCCTTCTCTGACCCGTCTCTGTGAACCCAGGCTACCGCTCAGCCATGACCTTGGGGTTCGGGACCGGGAGGAGGAGGGACAAACAGCTTAAACACACACGGTGCTTCTCCCTGGCACCCGCTGTGACTCGCCTCTTCAAAGAGCCACTTCCAACCGGTTGGCCACTCCGCCACACCCCGTTGCTCCTGCGCTAACTAATCCTTCCAGAGAGAAAGACCCGGAAATTCCCACCTTCCCCTCACCCCGCGCATTACGACTGTGGGCACTCCGGGGAGTCCTGGGCCTGGCAGACATGGAGCCAGGCACGCCCTCTGCTTCCAACCTACAGGTGCAGGGACCCTCTCTCTGGGTGCCATCCATCTCAGCTCACCGCCACGTCTGGAGCCCAAGGCCCGGCTGACGGTGAAAAGCAGAATTCACCTAAACTTCTCTCCAAGGTGTAGGTGTGTATATGGGAGGCATAAGACCCCTCCCTTCCTCTCCTCATCTTCTGTGTGACCCCGGGCAGAACCCTGCACTCCTCCCCGATAAAGACCCAGTGCATTTTACTTGTCACCTAGAATGTTCCTCGACGAACTAGCTGACGGGTGTCAGAGGAAAGGCACGCCGGGGGATTTATTTCTGTCTCCTTGGGTTTGCCTCCCGCTAGCTGTGACATTGATGGATGTTCAGACAATCCCATAAGCCTCTGCAGGCAACTGTGGTTGCTATCTTAGCGCCTGCGATCAGAGAGGAGCGGGTGACAGTGTGCAGGAGGGAAAAAGTTCCCGACACTTGCTTTTCTCCAAAACGGTGTTAATGACAGCGATCGCACATTCCAGGAAAACGCTGGAGCAAACAGGATTTCTTATCGGACGCTTCTTGTTTCTTTTTCTTCTCTGACGTGTTTTCAAACCAAAAGTTTTTCTTGGTTTAATACACATTCCTTTTGCTTGTTAGCTTGCCAGCTGGCTCCATGGATGTACTTTACGTAACGCAACAATAGACGACATTCAGCCACGTGGTGTTTGCCACGAGACTGTGGTATTGGAGATCTAGTTGTTTCACATTTCTAGAAGTTCTGAGAGAAAGCACAGAGGCATCGACTAAGCATCAATCCTTTAAGTGATTGATAGTAACGTTAATGGGCATCTTTATGGAGTCGGCCTTTTAAAGCAGCGGTTGTCAACCTGTGGGTTGTGACCCCTTTGGGGGTGGAACGACCCTTTCACAGGGGTCGCCTAAGACCATGGGAAAATGCAGATATTTGCATCACGATGCATCACAGTAGCAACATTTCATGGTTGGGGGTC
Organism: Lasiurus borealis; assembly: GCA_004026805.1. Classification (NCBI taxonomy): domain Eukaryota; kingdom Metazoa; phylum Chordata; class Mammalia; order Chiroptera; family Vespertilionidae; genus Lasiurus; species Lasiurus borealis. The sequence goes on from PVJN01016369.1 coordinate 14,160, forward strand.
ACCCCCCATGAGGAGCTGTATGCAAGGGTCGCAGCCTTAGGAAGGTTGAGAACCATTGTTTTAAAGACACATGCCATCTAGATGCTGAGAGCACAGCCATCGGAGAGGCACTGACCGGGAATTCCACAGCCAGGGGAATGGAGGGCCTGGATCCACCGCGTGCTGCTCTCAAGTCCTTTGTTCTCCTGCTCGGCCGTCCAGGATCCGAGGCCACAGCAGCACGCTGACCGTCAGCACAACCAGGCCTAGAACAATTCCGTGAAAATCCACTTCTCGTCAACGGTAGCCAAGTATGACCCTGTTTTAAACCGGGTAGAATGTAAACGTAAAGAGCTCCTTTCACTTTCCAGTCACTGCTGTACCCAAGGCAGCTGGCCCTGGCCTGTGTGTGGGACGTGGGTCTGAGGCTCGGGTTCACACTGGCCTGCGGGCAGGGCAGCCTGCACTTGAGATGCACTTTGGTTGCAAGCTCCTTCCCTCTCAAGCCCTCGACTAAAAATACCGGGGTCACTCTGGGGAGTCCTGGGAAGACCTGGGCAAGGCTGTGAACTCTGCCCCATGTGACCCCAAGATGGTGAGACTATCCTGCACTCCAAAGAGGGAAAATCCCCGTTCCTTTTTTTTTTTTTAATATATTTTATTGATTTTTTACAGAGACGAAGGTTGGAGATAGAGAGTCAGAAACATCGATGAGAGAGAGACATTGATCAGCCACCTCCTGCACGGCCCCCACTGGAGATGTGCCCACCACCCAGGTCCATGCCCTTGACCGGAATCGAATCTGGGACCTTTCAGTCCGCAGGCCGACGCTCTATCCACTGAGCAACACCGGTCTCGGCAATCCCTGTTCCTTTCAACCAATAAGCACTCAGCAGTCAATGGCTCCCTGTCCCTCTCCACTCTCCTCATTCGGAGGACACTGGTGAGCACTGAAAGGGGTGGAGAGCCACATACATCCCTCCCTCAATAGCCGCACAAACGTTTAAGACCCGTGAACCGAGAGCTGGGAAGGCTGGGCCCACGCCCAGGCCCCTGGCAGGAAGTGGAGGCACCAGAGCCAGGGCAGGGCCTTAAAGTGGAGCCAGGGAACCTGGTTGTCAGACACGCCCCTTTGCAGAACGAGGATCCACAGCTGCTGGCGGCCTTGGAGAGGTGCGGGGAGAGCCCTGGGGCCTGGGGTGCAGACGTGAACTTGAACGCTTCCCTGCTCGTTTTAGCAAAGGGCACCTCCATGTAAAGAGACAGCCTAGCTGGCCCTCTTTGTCACGGACGCACACTCATCGGCCCCAGGACGGCACCAGGACCCGTGCCCGCCCCCAGGTGGCGCAGGAAGAGCCGGGAGACACCACCGTCAGGAGCCGGAGCCCAGAGCCGCAGGGGGAATAGAGTTGACGTTCCCAAGCTCCTGCCTTCCAACGGCCTGTCGACCCTCTGAGACGGCTCCAGCCCCTCCCGGCCCCCTGAGCAGCCTGGTGCCCCAAGTGAGAGAACCCTAAGAAAGACCAGGTCAGCGGGGGACACTCTGCGGCATAAAGAGACGCTGTGAACAGCAGCTGTTTCTCCACAGACCGGTCTGAGGATTGGCCTGAAACGCTATTAAAATATTTAGAGCTTGTCATGTTTCACTGCCGAAGAGTTCTTTTTTCTTAAATACAGCGGCACCTCGAGATACAAGTGCCCTAACCTACGAGATTTTTGAGATCCGAGCCGTCGAGCGAGCGCTTTTTGCTTTGAAATACGAGCAACAGTTGAAATAGGAGTCATCGCGAGCGAGGATCGGCCGGCTGCACACGACCCACCAGTTTACCACAACTTGAGCGTCTCACAGTTTCCCACGCCTCAAGGTGACGGAACGAATTAAACTCGTATCTTGAGGTACCACTGTATATTTTTATTGATTTCAGAGAGGAAGGGAGAGGGAGAGAGAGAAACATCCATGATGAGAGAGAGTCATTGAGCCGCTGCTGCCTCCTGCACGCCCCCCCTCCTGGGGAGGAAGCCCGCACCCTGGGTGTGTGCCCTTTGATGGGACTCAAACCCGGGACCCTTACCCACGGAGCCGAACCTGCCAGGGCACCTGGGAGTTCCTGAAGATGTTTGCTCCCACAGACGACCCCCCCTCCCCCGCCAGGGTGCTGACCGTGCTCAGTGGCTGCGAGTCCCATCTAGTCCCGTCTCCCACGTTTGCAATGACTGACGTTCTCTGGAACCTCACGCTCTCGGTCTCTCTGTAGGGTATTTCCGTCCCCGTCCTTGCATCTCCATCTCTCCGCTCTTCCTATTCCGGTTGAGACAGCGCCATGGGGAAGGGTTGAGGGAGTGTAATTTAATGGAGGGTTTCTCCATAAACGCCGAGCGCAAGAAGTGAATCAATGTCGGCGTCGCGCTGAAGGTCAATATCGCATCATTCTCGGGGAGGAAATGAGCCATTCCAGACTCCTATCGAAATACAAATCATCCGGCGTGATGAAGCTGTAGCACTGCTATTAAATCATATAAAATTCCATTATCCCAATATTAATTTTAGGGGAAAATATTGCTTTTGGGTCCTTCTGGGCATTCGACATATTTTATTGCATTCAGCGGAAGGATTAGCTGTAGAACTGTCCCTGTCAGTTGTTGCAATGGCTTATACACCTAGACATGCATTGTGTGCGCTCACATCCTTCCCGTTGCCTCAACGCCTCTCCCCACGAACCCCGGTAAAATCCACACGCCAATCTTTCACGTTATGTGGGTTCCTTCAAAGAAACCGATGCTAGAATTTATCCATTCATCGTGTACTTAAACCCTGTTATATAACAGGCATTGCGTGAAACGAATACACTTTATGTCAGATCTCCTAAAAAATCATTCATTCTTTTATAGTTTTAGAGTCAGACACAGATTGTAAGACAACTATTTTTGAGATCTGTGATTTGGGAGGTGGACAAGACAAGTCCTGAGGAAGTGGTTGTCATCCACAGAGGAAGCAGGCACTCTTCCTGCTTTTTCTAAAGGAAATACGTTTTATGGACTTCAGAGAGGAAGGGAGAGGGAGAGAGAGTTAGAAACATGGATGAGAGAGAACATCCATCAGCTGCCTCCTGCACGACCCCTACTGGGCATTGAGCCTGCAACCAAGGTACATACCCTTGAGCAGAATCAAAACCAGGACCCTTCAGTCCACAGCACCCTTCCTCTCTCCTCCTCCCGCCCCAACGTTTCTGCAGGAGCCAGTACCGCCAGCTTCCTGTCTGACCTCCCGTTCCTCCTTTCTTTGTTCACGGGCCCTAATTCTATTTGAGCTTCTTTATGGGGTGACCCGGTTCTAACCCCGCATTTCTAGACGGATTGCTGACAGCTTCTCGCCACATGAGCTGGTGCCAAAGCCGGTTGTTGTGCGCGACCAGAGAGCGTGCGGCCTGCTTTCCCCGCTCCCACACTTTCCGTCCTCCGTGGCCCCCTTCCTGCTCCTTGTCACGGGCGGTCACCAATTGCTTCACTTTCTGTTTGGAAGGTAGTTCTTTGATGAAGGCCTGTCCACACATAACACGCTCACAGCCACCCAGACGCACTGTGTTCCTGTCCGCCTCTCGCTGTGCTATCATTTTCAAATTGCCAACAGGACCTGTTTTTGTTTTTGTTTTTTTTCAGGATTTGACCCTGTTCATGGTTTTTACCCCTTCGGGCATCACAATGCACATGCGTGTGAAATAAAATCCGCCTTCTGGTCATGAACACGATCTTCAAACGTGTTTAGCTCCGCCCTAAAGATCTCATGAGGCCTTTGTAGTTTGCAAACACCCCCTGCTTTTCACAGAGGTGAGCGCATGCCTTTTTCCAGTGATCAGTCTCCCGCGACGCTGAGTGGAAGGCACTCGAACTTTATTGTCCTATTTCAGGGATCCGAACCCCTCAAAACAAGCCACCTCGTCAGGGTAATTGAGTCTTTCAGTAGAAATGACTTCGTGAAAAGCCTTCACTTTTTACCCCTTTGGTGATCGCTTTGAAAAAAGTTTTGAGATTTTTTTTTTCCTCTCCCTCATCTCGCTTTCTTCGCAGATGCTTCGTCGTCGCCTTAGAGAAAATGAGATATTTGCTTTCACGGGGGCTTAGGAGCCTACAATATTTGCACAGCCTCGTTTACTTCCTCCCTTCCTACAGGAAACCATGACTCAGTCTCTCTCGGCTTTATTTGGAGAGAGCTGAAATAATTCACAATCAGTGAACCAATTAGACCTTCGGGCGTGCTCCGAATGCTGATCAGGTTTCAGACGTTTCAGCAAACTGAGTTACACTGCAGGAGCGAGGTAATGAGGAGAGAAGAAGTATTTTCAGTATTCTCACAGGGAAATGTCTAATCAGGAGGAAGATAGCGTGTACACATAGGAAGTCAGGGTTCTCAGTGCGTCTCATCCTCAAACTTTAGAAAATGACTTTCCTGCTGAAACCAGTGTGGCTCAGTAGATAGAGCGTCGGTCCAAGGTTCGATTCCGGTCAAGGGGGCATGGACCTTACCTTGGTACATCTCCAGTGGGGGACATGCAGGAGGCAGCTGATGGATGTCTCTCTCTCATCGATGTTTCTAGCTCTCTATCCCTTTCTTCCTCTCTATAACAAATCAATGAAAGAAAAAAAAGAAAAGAAAAGAAAATGCCCTTCCATTGTGAGCCACATCCCTCGGGATCTTTCTCTTCTTCCTCTGGCAGAACCCCGGGCACTCCTCAGCTTCCCCAGCGTGTCTCCAGCTGAACACTTTGCCGAAGTTGGGGGGCAGCACCCTACGTTTCAAAGGTTCTGAGACAAACGGAAACATGTCAGGCTCCGAGCGTATAGCACGGCTTCATTTTTTAAAAATATATTTTATTGATTTTCACAGAGAGAAAGGGAGAGGAATAGAGAGTCAGAAACATCGATGAGAGAGAGAGACATCAATCAGCCACCTCTTGCAGCCCCCCCACTGGGGATGTGCCCGCCACCAGGATACATGCCCTTGACCAGAATCGAACCTGGGACCCTTCAGTCCGCAGGCTGACGCTCTATCCACTGAGCCAAACCGGTTTCAGCTGCTTATTAATTTTTTAAAAAATCCTCATCTGAGGATATGTTTTCATTGATTTTTAGAGAGAGGAAGAGGGAGGGAGAAAGAGAGAGAGAGAGAAACGTCGATATGAGAGAGAACATACAGCGGCCGCCTCCTGTAGAGGCCCCAAACTGGGGTTGAACCCACGTCCTCGGAATGTGCCCTGATGGGAAGTCAAACCCACAACCTTTCTTCTGTGAGGACAAGGCTCCAGCCAAGCCAGCTGTCCAGCCGTGCCCTTTGCTCCTTAAGTTAAGCTCAGATTCCAGCCCCCCCCCCCCCCGGACTTCCACCTCCGACTCAGAATCACAACAAAATTCACATTTTATCCACGGCCTGTCCACTCTCTACACTGATAAAACGTGCCGCACTGGACGCAGACATTTCCTCCGTTAGCTGAGCGGCGTCTTACGCTGGTTAGCGTTACCTTTCCCAGCGTTCCCACACAAAGCTGATACAACTTTTAGGAAAAGAAGAAAAAGAATTTAACGACACGGGACTATTTCCAGACCTTCTACAGCTCTCAGGAATGCTCGAGAATGGCTTTCAGAAACAGTTTTGAATTCTCCCCGACTGCTGTGCTACAATTTATTGCCTTCTCGCATTGCTAATTTTTTTTCTTAAATGCCGAACTTGTCTCCAATGCTGCCAAAGAATGTGTCTCGCTCGGCCGGTATTTACGACTATTTCATTTCGCTCTACAGAGGGTGGCCCGTCCTTTGGATGGTTTATGACCTCTTTATCCCGTTTGCAATGTGGAGCGCTCTCCCTGGGGCTGGCACACGCCGCCGGCTGGTCCTCCAGACGCTTTCTTCAGGCCTGGTGTCTGTCCGTGACCTGCTTGTCCGTTAGCAGCTTCCTCTGATTCCAATGAACGGTCTTCATCTTAGTCTCCGCAAACCAGGCTGTCTTGTCTTCACTGCTTACCAGCTAAATTAAAATAGACATAGACATAGACATAGACATAGACATAGACATAGACATAGACATAGACATAGACATAGATGATATAGATAGATATAGATATAGATATAGATATAGATATAGATGATATAGATAGACATAGACATAGATGATATAGATATAGATAGATATAGATATAGACATAGACATAGACATAGATGATATAGATAGACATAGACATAGATATAGACATAGATATAGATATAGATATATATGTGTTCACACACACACATACACACAGTACGCCACTAGGTCTTCTGCAAGTTTGCTTTGATATAATGCTTTACCAAACATAATTTTTTTAAAATATATATATATATATTATTGATTTTTCACAGAGAGGAAGGGAGAGGGATAGAAAGTCAGAAACATCGATGAGAGAGAGACATCGATCAGCCACCTCCTGCACGCCCCCCACTGGGGATGTGCCCACAACCAAGGTACATGCCCTTGACCGGAATCGAACCTGGGACTTTTCAGTCCGCAGGCCGACGCTCTATCCACTGAGCCACACCGGTTTCGGCCAAATGTACAATTTGGTGATCGCCATGAACGTAAAGATCTCTATGTGCGTGCATTAGATTGCTATGAGGTTCATCTTGAATCTAGTTTTCAGGATGAGGAATGGCCAGGGAACACTGCTATGGAGAAGTGAAATGAAAAGTGAGGACTTCAGATGAGTGAGAACAAGTCAAGTTGGGGGGATGGGGTAATAGGGGGGCGGACAAGTGGGAAAAGAAACGTTTTATGAAGAGCGGAGAATACGGGCAAAGACCGTAAGGAGGGGCGGCAAAGGAGCAGTTCTGGAAGCAAAAGCCCAGAGGGACTCCTGTGGATTCAGAGATGAAAAGTATCCGGACACGAACGTGGGAGTAGCAAGAAGAATGTTAACACCGGATAAAACACGTCAATAAAAGACTTAAGATCCAAAACCCAACATTGGACATTTCAGTATTCAGCGTGTAAAAAATTACCCACCTTCCAGCCAATCCCAAGGGCAGAAGGACGGGGCTCTCATATATGGTGATGGAGAAGATTTGACACGGGGTGATGGACACACGCTGCAACATACAGGTCTTGTAACATACAAACCCACCCCTGAAACCTGTATGATCATGATGACCCACTAAATTCAATTAAAAAGGGGAAAGATGATCTGTTTTCTAATTTTAAGGAGTATTTAGAAAAAAGTATTTTATTGATTTTAGAGTAAATGACAGTAGAAAATAAAAAATAAGTGAACCTTGCATTGGAATTGTATGAGGCTTCTCCAGAGAAACAAAATGAATAATCCTCTACAATAAAAGGCCATTATGCACATCGACCAAGTGGTGGTCAATATGACACACACTGACCACCAGGGGGCAGACGCTCAACGCAGGAGCTGGCCCCTGGTGGTCAGTGCGCTCCCACTGGAGTGTTGCAGGCAGGAAAGCAGTAGTGGTGGGAGCCTCTCCTGGCTCACGGCAGTGCTAAGGATGCCCAACTGCTGGTGTAGACCCCCCATGGGGAGGGGGCCTGAACTAGTCAGACATCCCCCGAAGGCTCCTGGACTCCAAGAGGGCACAGGCCGGGCTGAGGAAGCCCCCCGAGTGCATAAATTTCCTGCATGAATTTCGTGCACTGGGCCTCTAGTCTTACCTAATAACAGACAAACATGTAAATTGACCGTACCTCCGCTACACCACCAGCCAATCAGGAGTGATATGCAAATTAGCCCAACAAAGATGGTGGTTAATTTGTATACTCAGCTGCCAAGTGATGGGGATGGGATGCTTGGGTTATTGCCATGGCAACAATGCAGGCGTTCTGTCCCACCCCCGGTCTCTCAGGGCCTCTGGCAGTGTGGGAAGGCGGGGCTGAAGCAGAAAGGGGTGGGGCCAGAGTGGAAAGACAGTGCTGGCACCCAGTCAAAGGAAAGCCCATTGTAGCACGAATCTTCATGCACCAGGCTCCTAGTTAATATGCAAAATCACATGTGTGTGCATAAAACGAGGCGTTTGCTCCCATGATGACAAAGGGCGAGAAGTTGCACAGTCCGCTGTCTGTGAACTGAGATCAAGGAGCGGGAGGTGCAAGTCCAGTATACATCCCAAGACCAGAACCCAGGGAAGCTGACGGTGTAAATCCCAACCCAAGTCAGACGACTGACGTCCCAGCAGAACGGGGCGGGCAGTGGGCAGCCCACCCCGCCTCTCCCTGCTCTGGTCTAAACCCAGGACCCTGGCCACTCTCTGTGGGAGGCCACGGACTTGGGGAGCCCAGCAACTCAATGCCAACCCCCAGAGACCACATGTCACTGGACATGGGACAGCTAGCGACGCTGACATGTGGAAACTCCCCATTTTTTAAAAAAAGTATTTTCATCTCTCGTCAGACCTCTCCCAATAAGAAAGACACAGCTATTTTTCTTGTCAACTACCAAAACTTCAGAACACCCAAACGGTGAACCCCGAGTCTGATGCTGAACAAAGAAGCACCCGCTAAGTTCTCTAATTTAATGTTTAAAGGAATACAGCAGGTACATATTAACACGTTAAAAAATGCTCCTGGTCTTGGAAAGAGTTCCGTTTTCTTTCCGGGCCTGGCATTGCTCACACAAATTAATAATTTTCATCAGGCTGTTGTGACATTCTTCAGATGCAAAGTGATTTCCAACTATTAATACATCTTAACGGGTCTCCGGCGCAATTAACTATGAAGGGGCACGACTGAGGAGGCTCTGAGACCCTGTGGTTTCTGGGAACCCAGGGATGTGACTGTGACAGCCACCTGGAGCAGCATCAGCCGTGACCGAGAGACAGCACGACACCCTTTCTGTTCGTGCCCGACGCTCACTGCGTGTTTGCATCTTGTCACTGACCTCAGCCCACGTGGAAAGACCCTGTCTCACGTTGTCGTGAGTAAGATGTATTTTAGGTTTGCGGCGTTTCACCATCGGAAGCGATCTGGAAGCAGCGTTCCCAGGTTGGAGAAACAAGATAAAAAAATACAGTGGCACCTCGAGATACAAGCGCCCTAACATACGAGACTTTTGAGATACGAGCCGTCGAGCGAGCGATTTTTGCTTTGAAATACGAGCCACAGTTGAGATAGGAGTCATCGCGCGAATCGGCTGGCTGCACACGACCCACCAGTTTCCCACGCCTCAAGGTTACGGGACGAATTAAACTCCTATCTGGAGGTACCACTGTAGTTAGCATTTCTCTTAGCAGCACTCAATGGAACATCCATCATTGCTGAGACGCTCTCTGCAGGACTTGGAAAAAAGCATTACGATATTAAAATTCCTTACCTAAACGGCAAGAACGCCGGGCAGCGGACTGAAGAGGTATGCGCATTATTTAGATAAAAATCCAGCAGATGATAACACAGAAACTTCATCTCTTAAAAGTTGGGGTTATAAAAACCTGAATGTCTGACATAGTTTAGCCCTGATGGAATAGCATTCAAATTCTTGGCTGACAAAGACGGTAAAAAGGCAGAGCTGAGATTATTATTTTTTTCCTGAACAAGCTGCTTTTGCCTATTCCCCAGGAATAGGAGGGCCTTGGCTGGGCAGCTTGTGGGAGCAAGATCTCACTATTTGAATATGCCATCAGGAATTAAAATTAAAACAACAATAACAGCAACAACTAGATAAGACGGCCAAAGAATACTTCACTTTAACAAACTGCCTTTTCGTGTTCTCGCCCGATGAGTTTGTCAAAGAGAACCACGTATTTTCAGCAAACAGACTAGCAGAGAATTTAGTGATTTTTGTTTGTTTGTTTTTTTCCAATAACATGTGGAAACTAAGACCAACCACATCCTGACGAGGCGTGTCCTTTGACCCAACCGTCTCCGATTCACTCACCCGTGCTGTCGGAGGCTGAGCAGGGCAGGTGTTCACGGTGTGGGGAGTCCACTCTGCAAAGCCAGCGGGGTCATCGCAGGCCAGCTCCTCAGCAAAACCACCTGAACTGGGGGAAAGTAAAGGAAAAAAGAAGACACTGTTTCAGTCTCCGGAAGTGGTCTCAGGACACGCAGGAAGCAAGAAAACATGTACAGTGGCACCTCGAGATACGAGTTTAATTCGTTCCGAAACCTTGAGGCGTGGGAAACTGTGAGACGCTCAAGTTGTGGTAAACTGGTGGGTCGTGTGCAGCCGGCCGATCCTCGCTCGCGATGACTCCTATTTCAACTGTTGCTCGTATTTCAAAGCAAAAAGCGCTCGCTCGACGGCTCGGATCTCAAAAATCTCGTAGGTTAGGGCACTTGTATCTCGAGGTGCCACAACAAGTGCACAACCTCAGGGAGAGTGGTGAGACCGTACGGCACTTATGTTCAGTACAGAACATGTGTAACTGGCTCCTGCCCGGCCTGCCCTGCACTGGCCTGCCCTGCTCTGGGCCCAATGGGACGCTACCCAGACCTCCCTCCCGGGTCCCAGCAGGGACCACAGCATGGCTGCCTCCACGCTGCTCCCATTAACCCCACAGACACGGCGGCGTCAGACAGCAGACATTTACCCTAAACTCCTGGGGGCTCCAGGCGCCCCTGACGTGTGTCCACGGCGCCCACCTGTGCTCCTGTGGCCACATCACTTCCTCCTCTGCCTCCTGGTGTGGACGCGAGTCACAGATCTGAGACTCAAACAATCCGGATGATCCCTTTCTCTCAAAAACACTTCCTCTGCAAAGACCCTTTCCCCATACAGAGCAGCCCCTGCGAGCGGAGTGCAGGCCCCCGCCGCTCCCGGCTCCCGCAGCCTGGTGCGCTCCGTGCTCTCAGCACGGGTCCCGGGTCCCTGAGCCGGGAACAGGGGGAGCACTTCCCTCGGAGGGGAGCCAGGGACCCAGGGCTAACTAATTCCTTCCGCACAGAGTGGCAGGGGCGCCTGAAACGGCAAGGAAAGCATTTAACTTAATGTTTGATCTGCAGTACATTATCTATCCATCTATCTATTTATTTATCTAGTTACCTATCATCTATCTATTTATTTATCTATTGATCTATCATCTATCTATTTATTTATCTATCTATCTATCATCTATCTACCTACCTATTATCTATCTATCTATCATCTATCTATCATTTATCCATTATGTATCTATCTATCATCTATCTATCTATCTATCTACCTATCTACCTATTATCTATCTATCTATCTACCTACCTACCTATTATCTATCATCTACCTATCTCTATCTATCAATTTATCTATCTACCATCTATCTATCATCTATCTATCATCTATCTATTTATTTATCTCTTTATCATCTATCTATTTATTTATCTGTCATCTATCTACCTACCTACCTATTATCTATCTATCTATCTATCTATCTATTATCTATCTATCTATCTATCATCTATCTACTTACCTACCTATCACCTATCTGTCTATCTATCTTCTATCTTTCTATCTATCATCTACCTATCTATTGTTAATCCTCACCTCAGGGTATTTTTTCCATTGATTTCCAGAGAGGGTGGAAGGGAGGGGGAGAAACAGAGAAAGAGAAATGTCGATGTGAGAGGGACATATTGTTGGCGGGCACATTCCCTGGTGCAGTGTTATTTCTACAAACAATTTAAATGTGTGTCATTGTTTGTTGAAATTTTTGGGACATACACACACACACACTAATATGTATATATATAGTACATATAACTCATGTTTAATATGATCTATAATATATATTTCCTATATATCATCTGCAATTATATATGTGGACATATGATATATCAAATTATATATAAGTAATATATATATATATGTACTGTGTAGTGTACATTAAACAATCTCTATCGCCCACACTTCCAAAAGGAGGTTAATCATTCTGCGCAAAGCTCAGTTATTGGAGAAATGTGCTCCATTGCTTGGCTGGGCTCTTCGGGAGGGAGCTCGCCGCCGGAGGTGGATTTTCCCAGATTAATCTGTAAACGCATAAATCTCCATAGTCTCACCTCCGGGCTCCTTTTTGTTTTTTAAAAGATTAGAGAACAATGATTTTTGCCTCCTTTCTCCCATAAATAAACAAATGCAGCAATAACAGCAGCTCCTCATTAAAACTGGATCGAAGCCGCAGCCAGAGCCCCGGACATGGGCTCAGAGACCGGGCTCCGGTGTCTCAGGAGGCGGGGAAGGGGAAGCCACAGTGGTGACCGGCTGGCTCCGACGGGCACGGGGCCCGGGCGACCCGCTGGTGCCGACAGCGCCCACGTGCCCAGGGCCCAGTGCCAGCCGAGGGCCGGGCAGAGCTGATGTCCAGAGCCACGGTGTGTTACTTTTAAATGTGTTTTTATTGGTTTCAGAGAGGAAGGGAGAGAGAGAGAGTCATGGATTGGCCGCCTCCTGCATGCCCCCCACCCCTGGGGCCGAGCCTGCCACCCGGGCCTGGGCCCTGACCAGGAATCGAACCCAGGACCCTTCAGTCCATAGGCCAATGCTCTGTCCACTGAGCCACACCAGCCAGGGACCCAGTTTATGGCATCAGCCCTGGGGATGGGTGCACAGATGCCTCTCCATCGTTACTGAGGCAACGCCTCCAGCAAGCAGCTCTCGGCATCAGTTTCACCTGAAATGCAGGCCTCCACCTGCTCTGTCCGCCTGGCACCTGTGCCCGCCCGGCGCCCGCTCTGTCCACCCGGTGCCCGCTCTGCCCGCCGCCCTCACTGCGAGGGGAGCGCTGGGCCGGCAGGGACGGGGAGCGCTGAGGACGCCCATTGATTGTTTGTTATCGGCGCCCACACAAAGCAGCCGCAGAGAGAGTAAAAGGAGATTAATTATTCCGCGCAGACTTGGAGAAAGCGGCGGAGATGTAAATATTGATCATCAAACAATTGTTGCCGACGAGTACACTTTCGAGGCGGGGAAAACCCATACATCAGCCACTTAACGGAAACGGGACCATCCGTGCAACGCGGTGGTTATGAGAACTGAGAGCCATAAACGCAGTAAATGTACAGGCTCCGTGTCAATAAATCCTCAGAGGCGGGGAGTTTCCCTCTCAGAGAGAACGGAATCCATCAGGAACACACCTTGGAGAGGACCGAGGGAGTGTTGGCTAACTTTTTTTTTCCTCAAACTTCCCCAGAAGTGAGATACTACTAGGATAGCATCTTATTCTCTCCCTGCATGTTTTTAAACGAACCCAAAACAGCCGAAACCGGTGTGGCTCAGTGGATAAAGCGTCGGCTTGCGGACTGAAGGGTCCCAGGTTCGATTCCGGTCAAAGGCAGGTACCTTGGTGGCGGGTACATCCCCAATAAGGGGCGTGCAGGAGGCGGCTGATCGATGTTTCTGACTCTATCTCCCTTCCTCTCTATAAAAAAAATCAATAAAATATATTAACAAAAAAAAGAGTAAGCCTTCTTATACACAAAGCAAGCACAGACCCACGGGCTTTCCACGCCTCTGGCCTGGGGGACACGGGGAACATACATGTCGGTTGCACAGCTCACTCCTCTCTGAGCCTCTGAGTTTCGTACATGCCGATATGAGTGATGGAGCAGTCAGGTTACCGTGGAGTCACTGACATATGAAAAAGTTAACGCTGTTACTGTGGACCTAGATGAGTTTTATTATTCTTGGCATGAAATGAATATTTTAAAAAAGTTTGGAAAAATGCGATGAATCCCGCTCGCCTCTGAATCTGGGGGTGCCCTCTATTGGACAGCTCTGTGCTCATCTATCCTGCAGGACATTATGACTTCAAGCAAGATGGATCTTGAGAACTAAAAATAAATAAAATAAAAAATTAAAAGCCACGTCAGCCAAGGAAGAGCTACTATGTTCAAAGCCTTGAAGCGACATCTTACGTTTTACACATTCATGTATCGCTCATTATCAAGTCAGTAATTCAAAAGGGAGACGGGCTTTCTGGTTTGACTCACAGGAACAGGATAAAACAGATTTTCCGAGGAAAATAAAGAACAGATTTTTAAAAATTGAGCTTCCTCAATGCACTGAGGTTGTCTTTCATTCTTTGAATCTAAAATTTTGAGAACGCATTGAGCTGTAAAGCTATTAGCTGCAGAATGAAAAGATCTGGGTTTGAGACTCCATTTTTCAGGGACACAGTTAGTTTTTCCTCCTCTGAAATGGGTGAGATAACGACTCTGTCGTCTAATCATTGCACGGGGCTGGCTGTTCAGAGGACACCACATGAGGGTCAGGGAATGCCAGTGCATGTGAACAGTACAGTGTTGGGTAAGGCGGTGGTAGAAGGCCCGGCCGGCGTGGCTCAGTGGATAGAGTGTTGGCGTAGGGACCGAGGGATCCCGGGTTCAATGCAGGTCAAGGGCACAGACCTCAGTTGCAGGCTCCTCCCTGGGCCTGGGCCTGGTCAGGGATCGTGTCAGAGGCAACCAATCGATGTGTTTCTCTCACATCGATGCTTCTCCCTGTCTCTCCCTCCCGCTCCCACTCTCCCTAAAACCAATGGGAACATATCCTTGGGTGAAGATTAAAAACAAAAGAGAGAAAGTAGTAGAAGGACACAGGTATTTGGAAGTCTAAGGTGATTTCTTTACACATTTTGTTATATATTTTTGTAACTTTTTAAAAATATATATTTTATTGATTTTTACAGAGAAGAAGGAAGAGGGATAGAGAGTTAGAAACATCCATCAGCTGCTTCCTGCACACCTCCTACTGGGGATGTGCCCGCCACCAAGGTCCATGCCCTTGACCAGAATCGAACCTGGAACCTTTCAGTCCATAAGCCGACACTCTATCCACTGAGCCAAACCGGTTTTAGCTGTTTTTTTTTTTTTAATATATATTTTATTGATTTTTCATGGAGAGGGATAGAAAGTTAGAAACATTGATGAGAGAGAGACATCAATCAACTGCCTCCTGCATGCCCCCCACTGGGGATGTGCCCACCACCAAGGTACCTGCCCTTGACCAGAATCGAACCTGGGACCTTTCAGTCCGCAGGCCGACGCTCTATCCACTGAGCCACACCGGTTTCAGCTGTTCTTATACTTTAATTACAGCCACTGAGGTTCCCGAACGGACGACACCGTCCGTCTCCACGGTGCCTCAGCACCTCGATGTCTTGCAGAAGCACGCGGTGGGGTCGTGGCTGCCCCCGCACAGGTGACCCCGCAGGGCCACGGCCCTGACCGGCCCTGCGGCCGGCTCTGCTGGAGCACCGGCTGAGGCACTCAGTGGCGAGGGTCAGGCCGCGTGCGCCTTGTGGAAATGAGGTTCCCAGCACCCCTAGTGCAGTGGAGCTGGTGCCTGCAGGTGCGGGGACTTTTCATTCATTGAACCACGAGGCTGTTTTTTTTTGTGTTTTTTTCTGAGCAGAAAATTCATTTCTAACACCTTTTGATGGGTGTGGAAATAGGTTTCCAGATCCCGATGCCGACATCGCAGCAGCCCGCAGCGAGGCAGAGAAGGTGCCGACTGACACGCCTGCCCGGTAACAAGACGGCCCGAGGGTCCGAGACCCGGCTTTGCAATTGGGGGCCAGGCCGGGCACGAGAACGGGGGGAAAGGAGACAGTGTGCGTGGGGGGCAGCGACACTGGAGCACACACTGAGCTGACATGAGCCCCACCGTGCGGGGAGGAAGCTGTGGGTCAGTGGGTGGTAAATGCAGGACACGCGCGGATTTGGCAGACAGAGGAGAGGTCTGGGCAGGGGTCGGGGAGGAGAGAAGGGACTAAGAAGGTAGCTCAGAGAGGCAGTGCTCCCCTGTCAGTCAGGGGAGAGAGTCAGGCCTCTCCGGTACTTGCTAACTTTATTCTCTTTTTAGTGTGTTTCTGTTCAATTCAGAGAGAGGGAGGGAGAAGGGAAAAGAGATGGGAACATCGAAGAGGAGAGAGAACCGTGGACCGGCTGCCTCCTGCAGGCCCTCCACGGGGGAGCGAGCCCACACGGGGCCTGTGTCCCAACGGGGACTGGAATGGGGACCTCTGGCTCACAGGTGGAGGGCGCTCTGCCTTCCATGTGACCCCAGGAAGGTGCCCGAAGGCAGAGCCCGCCTTACCCTCCACACCCCGAGCCACAGAGCAGGGCCATTGGGCACAGACGCTAACCCCGCAGAGGACCTGCCGATCGCTGTGCCCACACCATCAGCGTCAACGGAGCTCAGCGCTCCACAGTGAGGTGCGGGCGGGCGGTGACAATGACAATGACAGAAACCAAACATTGTTCTCACTAAATGGATGTAAACAGGAGGCCAGAAGGCTGGTCCACCTTCACTGCTCTGAAAGGTCAGAGCTAATCTCTCACTGTTTAGATGAAAACATGGTTAGCTGAAGCAGCCTCTACCTGTTTGTTTCATGTTAATTTCTGTTTTGTTATTTCCTGCCTAAAGGCTAGGGGTGTGTCCCAAAGCCTTAATAAAAGAGAGAAAAAGGCCAGAGCAAGTGGCAGTCCTTTCCACTCAAGGAAGGCTCCCGCCTGGTCCCCCAATATCGCCAAATTAATGCTTTCTGGTCTCTCATTTCCTTTGCGTGCGGCCTCCTTCAGAACCCGAACCCTGACCGGGGAACCCTGAACCACTCGGGCATGGAAAGAGGTTCCCACAACGACACGAGAAAACCACCCACGGGCACAGAGCCAGGTTTTCCTTCGAACGTCCTCTGAGACGGATTGCCCGGAGCCGCTGCCTCAGCAGGGCCTCCACGCTCCTGCTCCCCATTCCCGGAGAAGAGCCGCTGACCTTGTGGGCAGGCGTTTGGCCTTGACGATGCCGGGACGCCGGAGGAGTCGGATCGCACGGCTAGCAGAACCCCAGCTGCCGCGCTGCTGCCTCTGCGCGGGGTGACACGGGCCTCGGTGTCGGGGGGCAGCGAGGCCAGATGGGCTGGTGCCGCGCGGACAGACGCTCTCAGCAGCAGCTGCCCCCGCTATCTGCCCGGGGCCAGCGGGAGTCAGGCCGGGGCGGAGGCTGGAAACCACACTCAGCGGCTGAGCAGAGAGAGAGCCGTGGGACAGGCCGGCGTTGAGCGACTCGGTCACACTCAGGTGACCTAAAGCGATCAGACGGGCAGGTGTCCTTGCAGGAAACGGTCATTAGGAGACATTCCCTTCTCGACCGGAACCGTCAGTTAAAACCACGCCCGTCCCAGCGGCTGAAGGCGAAGACCCTGACTGTTCGCGCACACACACGCCCCTGGCGACCCCCTCGTACCCCGTGAGTGTGAGGTGCACCCCACATGCTCTGGACCTCCCGGGGGGGAGCAGGTCCCACCCAGTGGACCGCATGTCTCACCCTCAATTATCCAGAAGCTCGGGTGCTTGGAGAAGAAGGATATGAATGCAAGTTCCCTGAAGCATCTGGGAAAAGGAGGAGCGTTTGCCGTTAGGACCGGCATTCGTGTGGCCTTTGGATAACACGGCAAGCGGGTTTGAATCCGTTCTGTCAGTTGCTGGGATACAAACTTTGGTGTGTGTGTGTGTGTGTGCATGAGGGTGCTTGTGTGTGCATGTATGTGTGTGTGCATGTGCATGTGCATGTGTGTGTGTGTGTGTGTGTGCGTGCTTTTCATAACTTTGGTGTATGTTAGAAATAAAATTATGTTTACAGAAATAGAATGCTGAAAAGGACAAAATAGACATGTTGACAATGTATCATGAATATATATCTCTGCACTTATTCTTGCATGGTATCTTTATTGGATATCCGATGTTTCTATTTACCTACCTATAACCCACCTGTCAATCCATCTAAATACAGTGGTACCTCAAGATAAGAGTTTAATTCGTTCCGTCACCTTGAGGCGTGGGAAACTATGAGACGCTCGAGTCGCGGTAAACTGGTGGGTCGTGTGCAGCCGGCCGATCCTCGCGATGACTCCTATCTCAACTGTTGCTCATATTTCAAAGCAAAAATCGCTCGCTCGACGGCGACGGCTCGTATCTCAAAAATCTTGTCTGGTAGGGCACTCGTATCTCGAGGTACCACTGTATGTGTGTATCATTCCACCTCTTGAAAACAGCACCCAGTTTTCCTTCGAGAACCTAAGGCGTGCCGAGCTGCTGGGGCAGACACGTGACCAGCAACCCTCTCCTCACTCTGGCCCCAGGGGGGTGAGCACATCACTCGGTCCCAGTCTCGGGGTCGGGAGGGCTGGGTTGCTGGAAGGGTACATGTGGCCCTGGATTTCCAGTGTCCATCCAGGTGCCAGGCCCTGCCTGAACCGCTGGAGAGGGAAGCTGAGCTTCGGAGAGCAGAGAAGGAAGCCGCATTCTGATGATACCGCCGAGCCTCTCCATTGGACCACGTCCGAAGACCCTACCCGGGATTTTGCCGGTAAAATGGTTCAACACAACGAGTCCATTTAGATGGGGTTTCAGAGGAAGCGTCAGAGTCTGAGTCCGTGCTGTGGACTGTGGGTGGCATTTCATGGTGGGAGAACCTTCACTAAGCACTATGCCTCAGTCCGCTGTCTGTGAAATGGAAATGATGTTAGCTAGCTCTTTGCACGAGTAAGTGAATCCCATAAGCGAGCAAAGGCTAACTCTCATTGCCCCCTGGACACTTCCAGTGTTAAAATCTTTCCTATTTCCATAAAGAACGTTCTGCTTTTAGCTGTTACAGAGAGAACTCAAACAAAGAATTTAAATACAGTGGCACCTCGAGATACCAGTGCCCTAACATATGAGATTTTTGAGATACGAGCCATCAAGCGAGCGATTTTTGCTTTGAAATATGAGCAACATTTGAGATAGGAGTCATCGCACGGATTGGCTGGCTGCACATGACCCACCAGTTTACTGCGACTCGAGCGTCTCATAGTTTCCCACGCCTCAAGGTGACGGAACGAATTAAACTCGTATCTCGAGGTACCACTGTACCTTCACTCCTGTTCTACTCTTCCTCCTCGTCGCAGGCCAGTCACCAGCAAATCCGTCCATCTCTGGCTGATACGTATCCAACACCCGCTGACTTCTCAGACCATTATTTCCACAGGCTGGCCCAAGGTCGCACTCTCCCTCCTGGAACCACTGCAACAGACTCAGCTCTGGCCCCAGCCTCCCTTCTTCCCTTGCGGTCCTCCGCACAGTAGTCAGAGCAATTCTTTAAAAGACACGTTCCATCAGACTACAGTGCCCATGCCCATCACGGCCTTTGGCACGGCTTTCCAGGAGGAATTTCTCATCCTGGCAATGAAGGAGAGTGCAGGCTTTCCACCGGCATTTGCTCAATCAGATTTAAGGGTCCCAAGTCCTGCAATGTGGGGATATTCTCAAATAGCCCTGCTCCTTCCACGGTGCTGACGCGGAAGAGCAATTTCATGAAAATAAAAAATATGTCCGAGACCGGTTTGGCTCAGTGGACAGAGCGTCGGCCTGCGGACTGAAAGGTCCCAGGTTCAATTCCGGTCGGGGGCATGTACCTTGGTTGCAGGCACAACTCCAGTAAGGGGCGTGTAGGAGGCGTCTGATGGATGTCTCTCTCTCATCGATGTTTCTGACTTTCTATCCCTCTCCATTCCTCTCTGTAAAATATCAATAAAATGTATTTTTTTAAAAAAAGTATGTATGTATTTTCGAGATTAGAAACTAGTTCCATTTCATGTATCACAATGGCGTTTTCCAGTAATTGTCATACACTGCATGTTCCAGGAATACCGTTATCTGGCTGTTTGATCATTTAACAAGGAAGGTTCACAACCTTAGAAACGCCCATCTCGGCAGTATGTCAGTGGTTAACCCAATCCTGTCTGTCCCTGCAGCTGTTATACAGAGAGGGGGGCCTGTGGGAGGGGGTGAAAGGTGCTGCCTCACATGGTCTCCATTTCACCCAACCCTCCCCCTTGTTAACACGTTAGCTTCTCTCTTCCCTCGGTCCCTCTGCTTAGCTCCAGCCACACACTCTTCCCTTGAATGCCGGGGTTCTTGCATTAAGAAGGGTTCAGCACCGAAACCAGTGTGGCTCAGGGGATAGAGCATCGGCCTGGGGACTGAGGGCTCCCACGTTCAATTCCGGTCAAGGGCATGGACATTGGTTGCGGGCACATCCCCAGTAGGGGTGTGCAGGAGGCGGCTGATCGATGTCTCTCTCTGATCAGTGTTTCTGGCTTTCTATCCCTTTTCCTTCCTCTCTGTGAAAAATCAATAAAAATATATTTTTAAAAATACAAAAAAAAAAAAAAAGAAGAAGAAGAAGAAGAAGGGTTCAGCAATCTGGAGAAAGGCTGTGTGTAACTGGAGTAAGAGTCCAGAGATGAAAGATAACTTTGAAAGGCATCGTGGGTCAGAGGAGCCTGGCTGAAGAAACCAAGTTCTTCTTGCCTCAGGACCCCTTGCTTTTTATTAACACAAATTGTCCTAAGGCCAGGTGGAGAGATACACTTCAAAGGGTGGGGTTGACAGAAGCAGTGGCATATGGGGGAATGGCCTACAGCTGTTCAGGTGTTTGGCCAGCGGGAGGCAGTAACATGTAGATTAAGATGCCCTGAGCTGTCTGGCAGCAAACAATGATCCCTTTTCAGGTTCGGGGAAATGCCTTCAGCCATTCCAGCAGGAGATAACATATGTGACTCATCGTTGATGTTTCTATCTCTCCCTCTCCCTTCCTCTCTGAAAGCAATAAGAAATATATTTTAAAAGCATGTCTTCTCACCGAGACCGGTTTGGCTCAGTGGATAGAGCTTCGGCCTGCAGACTGAAAGGTCCCAGGTTCAATTCAGGTCGGGGGCATGTACCTTGCTTGTGGGCACATCTCTACAGTGGGGCGTGCAGGAGGCGGCTGATGTGTGTCTTTCTTTCGTGTATGTTTCTGACTTTCTATCTCTCTCCCTTCCGCTCTGTAAAAAAAAAAAATCAATAAAATATATTTAAAACACACACACACACAAAAAAAAAACAACAAAAAAAAACACATGTCTCCTCATGGAAACAGTGAGTGAAAGACTGTACATGTGTGGATATCCTCTAGCAGTGGAGAGTAAGTTACCAAGCTCAGTGGACCATTTTATATTCGAGGGGAGCGGTGCAGGTACTGCCTGCGGTCCCAGCTGCACCAGGATCTTGAGGGCACAGTTCTGTTCTCACGGAGCCTCGATCATTTGTCCAAACGATTTGATGTAACGTCGGCCCCTCCGTATTATTCTATTCTCCTCTCGCTGTTTTAAAATCTCGTTAGACCTAAATAGGTCTGCTCATGCCGGTCTGTAAACATCCCAAGCAATTACAGGCTTTAAATTATTTAGGGACTTTCCATGCCTTGCATCTTAAATTGCACTTCTTTCTTCTGACGCTCAGCTCGGTGCCAGCCAAGGGCCTTTCCTCCCCAGAAATGCAGTTAGTATTTATGAGGGCGAGCGGATGATGATAAATGGCGCTGTGGAAAGTTACTGGGAATTAACCCAGCACAGAGGCCCGCCACCGTCCACAGTCCCCCTCCCCCGGGGCTCCGTCTTAGACAGCTTTCCAGTTCAGCCTCGAGGTCTGTGTGGCAGCTAAGACCCGGGCCGAGTCCTCAGAGATGGACCTCGAACTGGGACTAGAGAAAGCAAGGCCGGCCTCGTTCCTCCTCTAAGACACTAAACTATCGTCAAATGATTCTAACGAAGTTCTCGAGGTGTAATATCGTGGGTGTTGTCTATGGTGGCTGCTTTCGATTGGTAACCATTCCTGCTGTTTGACGCTTGACACGATGGAAACCAGGGAAACCGGGCGGCGGCTCTGATCTATACAGCGGCACCTCGAGATACGAGTGCCCTAACCTACGGGATTTTTGAAGATACGAGCCGTCGAGTGAGTGATTTTTGCTTTGAAATACGAGCAACAGTTGAGATAGGAGTCATCACACAGATCGGGCGGCTACACATGACCCACCTGTTTACCGCGACTCGAGAGTCTCACAGTTTCCCACACTTCAAGGTGACGGAACGAATTAAACTCGTATCTCGAGGTACCACTGTATTATGTACGAACCAGAGGCCCCGCGTGAGAAATCGTGCAAGGCCCAGACCCACCCTGCGAGAGCCACGGCCCCGCCTCCACCACTCAAGTCCCATAGGCCCCACTCGAGCTGAAGGTCCCTGCCTGCGAGAGGTGCTCCGTGCACCTCCTGGTGACCGGTTGTGGTTGCGATGTCATAACAGCATCATGACCACATGCCATTTATGACATAGATTTCTACTTGTCTCACTCACTATTGGAACATCTTTCACGTTATTTTAAGACCATGAGTCATCAATGCTTTACTATTTTATTTTATTATTTTTAAAAAATATATTTTATTGATTTTTTTTTTTTTTTTACAGAGAGGAAGGGAGAAAGGGATAGAGAGTTGGAAACATCAATGAGAGAAGAACACCGATCAGCTGCCTCCTGCACACCCCCTACTGGGGATGTCCCCGCAACCAAGGTACATGCCCTTGACCGGAATCAAACCTGGGACCCTTCAGTCCACAGGCTGACGCTCTATCCACTGAGCCACACCGGTTAGGGCAATGCTTTACCATTTCACTGATATGTGTGGGCCTGCATACTAGTTAACTTTTCTTCTTTGGAAAGAACCAAACATCATCCTTAAATGCCACGCAGTCATGAGCTCTAGGATTGTAAAGCGCTGCTGGACAGGGACCCAGTGCCCAGCGATTCCCACAACCTCCTGGTCTCCAGAGGCCGCTCCATCACCGTGTCCGGATGTGTCTGCAGTGCAGACGACAGGGCCGCCCCCCGAAAACTGCCAGCTCAGACGCAGCACCCGCTGGAGACTGTGGCCATCTTCCCGTTGACCTCATTCAGACCATCCTTCCATTCTCGCGGTAATTACCCAAACGCCTCCCTTTTCCTCAGGCTGAGGATTCTAGAAACTCTCTTCTCTGGCACAAACATCACAGGACCAACAGGAGTCTTCAAGGGGAAATCTCTTCAGCACCCTGCTCCCCCGGAATGGGTTTTGATTGGCATGTACTATGCCCTCCCCCCTCCATCTCCCCGTCTCAGTGGGACTGTGAATTTCCTCCCGTCACTGGCGTTGCGTTCCCTCAGTATCGCTCCTCCTGACACATCTCAAACCTCAGACCGTTAGCTTTCCTTCTCTGCTCTCTCCCCTCCACACAGACTCTGTAGACTAGGGGCTCTCCACTGGGAGTATTGTTGGAGGGCTCCTTTCAAATTATACAGACTTTCCCTGCAACTGAATAAAAAGCTCTCTACTAGTTAAGCCTTTTCCTTAGCAATGGAAGACTTTCCTAGGCGTGAGGTCTTAGTGTAGAGTACCTTCAGGAGACTTTGCTGATGAGCCAACTCGTTTTGGCTTAGAGTCCCAGCTTCAGCATCATCCACTGAGTTAGAACCTACATTTTAATAGCTCTCCCCTGAGGGTCACATGCACTTTCAGCTCTAGAAGTCCCGCTTTAGGACAGTGGTTCTCACACTGCTCTCCATTCGAATGTCCTAACGAGTCTCTGAAATTAACACCAATGCCTAGAGTCTTGCGAAAACTACTTAAATCAGAAACTTGGAAAATGGGAGGTAGGAGCCATCTTTCTGGCTCTTCCTCCCTCTCTCCCACTACCCCTCCCCACTCCTTCCCTTCCTTCCTCCCTACCTTCTGTCTTTCCCTCCTTCCACTCCTCTATCATTAATTATACCCTCCCCCTGCCCTCTTTGAAAGCTTCTCAGGTGGAATTCGAAAATGCAGCCAGAGTAGAAAACAAGCACCTTACCGATGATGGGCCACGCAGTGTTTCTCCTCTGCTACCTCCTACCTCTGCCTCCTGCACGAATGAGTTCATATTTTCTGATTTTTGACTATCTCATCTGCTAGCCTGCAATAATAGTGTCTACCTCAAGGAGCTGTCCTATAAGCACGGTGCGGAAAACAGCGTCTCATAGAAAAATCATCCTCGCGAGGTGGTGAAATTCTATCATGTTTATTTCCTACCTGGATTCGACTCACCTAAATGAAAAGAAGGCTTCTGTCTTCCTCAAACTCCGGGGTTTGCATCTATTTGATCTGGTTCCAGGACGATAGACTCTACTAAACTGTGGTTCTCAGTGTCAAGGGCTAAAGCCCTATCGGCCACCCTCCTATAGAGCTGCAGTATGTGGTTTTGTTTTTAAACCAAAGAGCCTCTGGTGATCTCAGAAAAAGGCTTCTCTTGCCACTTCAAGGCTTTTCAACAACGCTGCTCAGTGTTCTGAGCATCGGAACCTTGTCTATGCCTCTCCATGTTGGTGAAATAATGACAGTTGTGTGTTTTATATCTTCCGTAGATGCCGGGACAAGATAGATTTCCTGCTTATTTTGAGGAAGGGACTGATTTTACCATCCCGGGGTGGGGAGGGAGAGATGTTTTTACCACAAGAGGAGTAAGACAAGCATATTATAAAATCATCACTTAAAAGTAAGTAAATGAACCCACAGAGCACCAGCAACTAGCACTGGTGGTGGGTGGGTAGGAACAGAAATAAGTCTCTCCATAAAAGAAGGTGAGGGCACAGGCTTCTAGCTAGTGGACCTTCCCACACCTTTGCCTCCTGTGCCCCTCCCTGCAGAGAGCCAGCTGTGGAAACTCATCCTCAAAGACGCAGGATGTGAAAAAATGGGGACACAACAGTATGAGAAACCCAGAGCAGGCACCCAGGTGTTCTCTCTGAAATGTAAGCCAGACGTCGAGAAGAGAATCACTAGGTGTGTCTGCAGACCCAGAGTGTGAACGACAACGGCCCAATCTAAACTGATCGGACACAGAGAACGGAGCCTGGTGACATAGGCGGGAGGAAGGGGGGGGGGGGGACGCAGGTGTTTCCAAAGGTAAGAAGCTCCAGCCATGCAGGATGGACACGTCCTGGAGCTGCCGGAGAGCGTGGTGACCATGGTCAGGCCTGGCTTTGCTAAAAGAACTGTTCTTCACTTACATCTTGTCAACACACACACATACACACACACACACACACACACACACACACACACACACACACAATGCTAACGATAGAGAGGAGATGGAGATGCTATTTACCTTGATGTTGATGGTCTTCTACCGCATATAAGCATATAGTGTGATTACTTAAATGTGTACAGTTTTCATAGGTCAAAGTTACCTCAATAAAAATAGTTCAACCAAAGGGGGAAAAAAGATTAAAAAAAAAAAAGACAATGGATTCCCAAAACCAACTGGCTATTGAGCAAACAGATAATTTAAGAAAGGAGGTGATGATTAACCTCAGAGAAATGCAGGAATGTGGTATATACTTAGTGTGCAACTATGAACTATGGTAACACAAAAAAGAGAAAGAAAGAACAAAGAAAATCCATGTTTAAAAATAAGAGTGCTGATATTGAAAATAAAAATCAACAGGATAGAAAAGTTGAATGGATATCTCAGAATATGGAGTAGATGAATATAGAAAATCTTCAGATGAGTTTTTTTTTTTTTTAATGACATCAGCTTGCATATCCGCGAATCACAGTAAAGAAGAACGGAGGTGATGGAAGGTGGGAAATGATCAAGAGGTGACACGGTTTCCCATCCACAGAGAAGTGACTTTCCATGCGCAGCAGCCCTGCTGGAGGTCCAGCGAGGAATAAAAAGTCCTCTCTCTGCTGGAACCCACCGTCCCGGAACTGTCAGACACCCAGGCAGAGACAAATGTAACCCCTCCCAGAGAAGGGGGCGGGGGAGGAAATACGACTTTTAGGAGAACAAGAATCAATTATCCTTAGGCATCTTCTCCTGAATACTAGATGCTGGGAGACAATGCGTATTTCTGAGGAACACTGACTTGGAACTTAGAGTTTTTACCCCACTGAGATCAATGAGGTCTGCGAGCAGCGTAAAAATGATTTAAACATGAAGAGAGCTCGCACATAAATCTCCCACGTGCTTCTCCTATGAATATCTTTGAATAAAGAAGCTATTGAGCTCCAGGAGACAGGAGGTCAGAGGGGGCAGGATGAGGGAAGGCTGGTCTCAGCCCTTGGGAGAGACCATTCAGACCAGATCACCAGGCCGCTGGGAAAAGTGGGAAAATCTATAAAATAGATCACGAGGAAAATGGCTAAAAACTAAGGGGCAGAGAAAGGCCACAGGTTGTAATAAAAAAACATCAGCCAGAATCTTAAAGAGGAGCAAAGAAATGATCAGAACGTCACAGTTCAAATATGGCACCATGAGCGGGGGCAGGACTGTGAGCAGCTGGCTTAAAGAGTGAAAGAGAAAAGACTACTGAATCCTAATGTTAGAAATATCCAGATTTAGCCCCGCCGGAATGGCTCAGTGGCTGAGTGTTGACCTTTGAACCAGGAGGTCACGGTTCGATTCCCGGTTAGGGCACATTCCCGGGTTGTGAGCTCCATCCCCAGTGAGGGGCGTGCAAGAAGTAGCCGATCCATGATTCTCTCTGATCATTGATATTTCTATCTCTCTCCCTCTCCCTTCATCTCTGAAATAAAATACATATATTAAAAAAAAAAAGGAATATCCAGACTTAGATGACATTAGCCTCACAGAGAAGAAAATGCAATCCCCAAGTGAAACTCAGCCCATTTCTATAGTAGTGTGCTATCAATCAACTACTGGGTTTCAATGTATAAATTGTTGTTAAAGCATCACCCCTGGACAGAAAGTAGAAATGGCAGAAAATAGATAGAAGGTGGGACAAAGAAGAGGAGAGGTGGTTTTTGTCCTTGTGTGACCATATGAGATATTGGGTATGAGAGGAATAATAGAGGTTTGAGAACAGAATATATAATTTTAATAATAATAAATAAACACATAAAATAACTATCCAATCTGTGCATTTTGCAGAATAGGTGGTGGGAGAGGGAGCTAAGTCTTCCCCAGAGAAAGCCAAGTCATGTCTCTATAAATCAACGAAGTAGAACAATATGACTTAGAGCTTTAGATAGAACCACAAAAATATTAACAAATGGTGAAAGGACAAGTCTTTACAAAGCGGGAATAGGACTGATGAGAAATGAGCTAGCGCATTGGTCTACATCCCAAGATCCTATTCACTGTGTGATTGATGAATGTGTGCATGACTTAATTCTGATCATGTAAAAATTCCAAATATCGACTCAAAGATTTCAACAAAAACGGCCAAGTTGTGTAAATGACTCCTTGCTAATCTCTTTATTTTTGGTAGTTCTTCTTTCTCTAGTTTGTTCCTCTGCCTTTTTACCTTTCTTAAGATATTCATCCACCTGCCATTCTGCCCCATATTACTACTTGTACTCTCACTTCCTTTATTGTCTGTATTTATTTTGGCTAAAAGTGGCATTTTAATAACCCTCCAGGAGTGCAGTCTACTAAAAATTGAATCATCATTGAACTGAGTAGTTCCTTATGAAGATTATTATATTCTAAAACCAGGAAAAATTGGAACGGCGGTGTCCCTATCATACATGATTTGAATTTCAAATGGTTTCAACTTAAATGCGGAAGATTTTGATCTGGAATAATTGCATCTTTAATAAGATTTTAGATTAATTTTTAAGTACATTTAAGAATCATCTGAAATAATACGTTTGTGTCAAGAAATTATGAGTAGTATTCGATGATCTGATTTATTCTGTTTTGTGGTAATCGATTGAAGGAAGATGATAATTACACTTGACAGTGATCAAAAGTCTTTGCCTCATGCTCTGTCTTTACGTTAAACTTTATTAAGTCAGCTTTTATATATTAACCGTCAACGTGGAAAGGTTTTCTTAGAAAAAGCAAAGTTGTCTATAAATTGGATCATAGGAATGAAGAGTGGGAGGGTATTACGGCGAGTTGAAAGCATTTGGATTTTGACTCATAGTCTGCACCCATCCCTCTCCTTTAAGTCAATGTTCTGCCTACAAGAGGGTGTAGTGGACACTTTCGATTGCCCAGGCCACCAGACCTCCTCTTCTGCCCCCACTTAACACAATTGTGCTTTTATTTATTCACTAGAAACCCAGTGCATGGAATTTGTGCACAGGGGTGTGCCCCTCAGTCCAGCCTGCTCCCTCTCCAGTCTGGGACCCCTTGAGGGATGTCTGACTGCCCTATCACAGTCCAGGACTACTGGCTCCCAACTGCTCACCTGCCTGCCTGATCACCCCCTAACCTCTCCCCTGCCAGTCTGATTGATGCCTAATTGCTCCCCTGCCAGCCTGTTTGCCCCTAAATACCCTCCACTGCTGGCCTGGTCACCCCTAACTGCCTTCCCCTGCAGGCTTGATTGTCCCCAACTGCCCTCCCTTGCAGGCCTGGTCCCTCCTAACTGCCCTCCCCTGCTGGCCATCTTTTTGTTCGTTTGTTTGTTTGTTTAAAGTATTACCAACAGTAGTACATATGTCTCCTAACCCCCCGCCTTTGAGCTCCCCCAGCCTCCCTGACCCCCAGTACATGCCTTCACCTGTCCCCCTCCCCCCAATG
>PVJN01016370.1:0-42508 GCA_004026805.1 Lasiurus borealis
CAGTTGTTCCTGGCTGAGTTTACCTAGTTTCCATAAGAAATCTATTACAAGCAAAGAAAACATTTTGATCCCCAGTGTGGGGCGCGTGCAGGAGGCAGCCGATAGGTGTTTTGCTCTCTTATTGATGTTTTTCTTTCCCTTTCTCTTCCGCCTCCTCTAAAAACCAATAAAATATGTGTGTGTGTGTGTGTGTGTGTGTGTGTATACAGTGTAGGTCTAGTGCATGAATTCGTGCAGGGGTGGGGTCCGGCCAACCTGGCCAGGGTGAGGGGACATGGGCAATTGGTCAGCCTGCCTACTGGTCGAACTCCTGGTTGAGGGGACAATTTGCATATTAGCTTTTATTATATAGGATATACACTGCGTGGTCAGAATATTATGCGTTCAGAGATCATAATAATCTGGTCACTCAGTGTATATTTAAATGAGTGCCATAAAATATCCTAGATGCTGTTAGCAATCAGTAGCATCAGTTCCACCCGAGGAAGCATACCGGGGGGGGGGAAAAGGGAGATGCTTAGGGAACTCGTCATAAAGAGAAGACCTTTAATATACTTAACATTTACATAACACATGTTAGGTGCCTGGTGCTAGTCTGAGTACTTTACAAAGATTCACTCATTTAATCCGCATAAAAACACTAGGAGATGCATACAGTTATTGTAATTTTACAGACCGGAAGACTGAGGTACAGATAAATAATTTGCCTAAGATGACATAGCTAGTGAAGGTAGAGCCAGGATTTGAACCCAGGCCGCTTGGCTCCAGAGTTAGAGGTAATTCTTGAATGAGACTCAGTGATCTGAAAAACAAGTAGTTGCCATTTAGGGGGAACCCCTGAGCCCCGAGAGAGATGAGGCTGAAGGGGCGGGTAGGAACCAAATCACAGGGACTTTGTCTCATGGGCAAAGCATGTTCTTTATAGAAAGTACAGAAAAATGGAAGCTATCAACGAAGGAAAAACCACCGGGCTCCTCCTCAGAGAGCTACATTAGTCCCTCTCCTTTAAGCCCTTTGGAACATGTTGGCATTTTTTCACATAGCTGGCCTCAAACCATACGGCCCTTCTTCTGTACACTACTGTTCCTCCCTCTATCTCCCTTAATCCTCACAGCATTCCTGTGACACTCACAGTCCCCGTTTTATAGAGGTGAACACTGAGGCTCCATGAGGGGTCTGCTGAGTTCATATGGAATCCACAGTTTAACCCGGGTGTTCTCAATCAAGGTTCTGGTCTTTTCCTATTTCACACCTGCCTCCCCAGCAGACGTGGATATAAAAAGAAGAGGTCCGGAAATGTATCCCAGCCTCGCAGGTAGCTCACTGGTTTTGTGTCATCTTGTTTTCCCAAAGCACCAATGACAGCAGGATTAGCAGACTGGCTCTTCGGAATGTACGTTTAAGACCCTCAGCTTCATTGCGTGGTGCCACGTTCGTGGACTTTCTGCAGCTTAGAGTTGCTTCACAGCGTGTGCCCACCCAGAGCGTGGCTTGCACGCCAGGACCTTAGAAATGTACCTGCTTTACGAGCTATGGCTTTGGCAGGACGGTGATCACCAGAGCAGAGATTGTTATAGTCCAATCGTATCTAAATTGGGGATTTTGCATGTTTGCCCGGCATGACAAACCCAGTTGACAAGAGAGAAAAGAAAACGAAGTCTAAGCTTGTTTCATTCTCAAGCAAAAGAAAGGGCTTTTTTTATGCTGTTTTGCAAAGTGTTAAAACTCAGCAGAGGTGTTCCCCAGCCCCACACTGTGCCAGGGCATGTGAGATTTTTTGCTACTGGGTTGGTGTCACCCTTAAGGAAATAAGTTTCTCTCCAAGTCTTGTAGGGTAGTGTTCTGCTTATCATCTTGACAAGCAATGACTAGAGCAACGACGGGACACTTACCAGTCATGCTGCTAAGTTCTGGGGAGTTGTAGACGAACAGACGGACACTCTTCCTGCTCTTGAGCTGCGCACACTCTGTAGAGACAGTGCCACTTACTGCGGTGTGACAGGGCCTGTGTTCTCAACAGGGAGCCCCAAGGAGGAGATTGTCAGAGTGGCCTTTTGGCTGGGCTGGGTGGTGGTGTTTTTTATGTTTTTGGGGGAGAGATAAAATTTCATAATTTAAAGTATAACATTCAGTGGTTTTTAGTACACTCACTAAGTTGTGCAACCATCGCCACTGTCTAATTGCAGAACATTTTCATTACCCCAAAACAGAAACCCAGGCCTGTTCAGTACTCACTTCCCATTTCCCTCTCCCCTACCTCTGGCAACCACTAACCTACTTTTTATCTCTATACATTTGCTTGTTCTGGACATCTATAATAATAAAGGCATAATATGCTAATTAGACTGGACAGCTGAACAACCTTCCAGATGTCATTTGGATGTTGTCCTTCCAGACAAAGCTGCCATGGCAGGGGGCTGAGGCAGAGGCAATTGGGGCGATTAGGCAGGCAGGCGAGTGGTTAGGGGTGATTAGGCAGGCAGAGGGGTTAGAGGTTCAGGCAAGCAGGCAGGTGAGCAGTTAAGAGCCAGTAGTCCCAGATTGTGAGAGAGTGCAGACGGGGCTGAAGTCCTCCCCTCCCCACCAGTGCAAGAATTTCATGCACTGGGCCTCTCGTTTCATATAAATGGAATGATATAATATGTGATCTGTGGTGTCTGGCTTATTTTACTTAGCATGTTTTCAAGGTTCATCCATGCTGTTTCATGTCAGTACTTTATCTTCTTTATGGCCAAATACTATTCCATTATATAGATATACCACATTGTGTTTATTCATTCATCATTTGATTTCAGCTGGATTTGGAACAAATAGAAAGTTTTGCCAGGCATAGAGGGAGGGTGCATTTAGGAGCAGGTAAAACCCATCATTTTAATGCATACATATGGAATGTAGCACAGTACTCAATGCCAGTCACATTTCAAGCCCTTTACAAATACTAACTTTCCGAGTTATGAGGTGGCATAGGAGGCACCAAGAGGCAAAAACAATTTCCTAGGTTCCCAACCAGTAGGTGGAGTCTTAGGGGCTGAATCCAGGCGGTCTGGCTCCCGAGTTCATCTCTCAGCCGCCCAGTCTGCTACAAAGGCAGGGTCAGGGGCGAGGCGAGCCTAGTCTGTGCGGCTGTCTAGATGGGGTTAAAGGGCACAGTGGGGAGACAGGAGAGAGTGAGAGATGAGGTCAGAGACCAGGTGTCCTCACTTGGCAGTTGTCTCTGTAAAAGACGCATTTACCACATCATTTCCCGTCAGAAAACTGCCCCTGCTTCTCCATCTTTCTCTCTAGTTTCCCAACACCAGCCGTTTCCTACGACTTTTACGATTTTCCCAAGACTTGTATTTCTCCTGCATCACTGCTTCGTTAATACTTCCCTGAATATCAACTCACTTTTATTTTGCTTAAATGCATTTATTTGAAGTTGCACTTTATCTCACTACCTTACATGGAAAAGCAGTATTTTTCTAATTGCATTTAGATAAACCAAACCATTTAAATGAACTACCTTCAGTCATTACCACCCAAAAGCAGCTTGCACGCCTGCAAGATGTGTCACACACAGTATTGGGAAATTGGGGCTTGTCTGCATACAATATTGGGAAATTGGGGCTTGGAGGGGAAGGTTCTAGCACTTGCACTAGGTGCTTCAAAACCTGGCTTTCGTCCACACTCCAGCCCCACACCTGGTTCCCACACCTCAGCATCTCATGTGGCTGTGACATCAAGTGGGCTTCCCTCCTCCCTGGACTCAAGCTTTTTCATTGTAATACAGTGGTACCTCGAGATACGAGTGCCCTAACATAGGAGATTTTTGAGATACGAGCCATTGAGCGAGCGAATTTTGCTTTGAAATACGAGCAACATTTGAGATAGGAGTCATCGTGCGGATCGGCCAGCTGCACACAACCCACCAGTTTACTGCAACTCGAGCGTCTCATAGTTTCCCACGCCTCAAGGTTACGGAACGAATTAAACTCGTATCTCGAGGTACCACTGTATGTGGTTCCTTTGAGAGTCCTGCCTCTTCTTCATCCTTCCTTTCCTACGATCAGTTCAAATAATTTCTCCACATTTATTTTATTTTTCTTTTAAGTATATTTTTATTGATTTCAGAGAGGAAGGGAGAGGGGAAGAGAGATAGAAACATCAGTGATGAGAGAGAATCATCCATCGGCTGCCTCATGCATGCATGCCCCACACTGGGGGTCGAGCCCACCACCAGGCATGTGCCCTGACCAGGAATTGAACTGTGACCTCCTGGTTCATAGG
Organism: Lasiurus borealis; assembly: GCA_004026805.1. Taxonomy (NCBI): domain Eukaryota; kingdom Metazoa; phylum Chordata; class Mammalia; order Chiroptera; family Vespertilionidae; genus Lasiurus; species Lasiurus borealis. The sequence goes on from PVJN01016370.1 coordinate 4,267, forward strand.
TCTAGACTCAACCACTGAGCCCTGACAGCTGGGCTAATTCATCCTCAAGTTAAGTCTTCTCACATGCTCTAGGTTCCTCCAGAACTTGGCTCTGAGATAAGGTCTTCTTTTACTTTGCTCTTTCTTGTTTAGTGAGTCCCTATCAGATTGGGAAGTGCCTCAAGGCTGGGGACAGGATTTGTTGAATGAGTAAATGATCAGGTAGGGCCAGAGGGTAAAGACCTTGAATGTGATCTTGAATGCCGCATTCCCAAATCCTAGAATGTTTTGAAACAAACATTCCCAGTGCTATTTTTAACATGGTTAAGTGTGGTTGGTTGTGTGGAGGTCAAAGGAGGAGTGAGATCCTAAAGGCAGGGAGACACATATGTGAAATAAGTACTAATTAAAATGTCTGGAGCAAAAAAAAAAAGAAAGAAAGAAAGAAAGAAAGAAAAGGACCCACTAAAACTAAAAATGTACATACCTTTTGAGCCAGTGACTTGATTCTTAGGAATGTACCCAATAAAAATATGTACCGTATTTTCCAGCGTATTAAGATGACTGGGAGTATAAGACAACCCCAACCTTTCCAGTTAAAATATAGAGTGGGATATACTCACCGTATAATACGACACCTGGTGTATAAGATGACCCCCGACTTTTGAGAAGATTTTCCTGGGTTAAAAAGTCGTCTTATACACCGGAAAATACGGTATTTATTAGAGACCCAGTGCATGAAATTCATGCATGGGTAGGGTCCCTAGGCTTGGCTGGCAATCAGGGCCCATCTGTGGGATGACTGGTGGAGTGATGGGGGGGCAGTTGGCACCCATCTTGGCTGGCCTGGCACCACCTGCTCATTGGCCCTGCCCCCCATCACTGCCTCTGGTTGCCTCCTTCTGCAGGGCCACTGGCGGGGTGATGGGAAGGGCCCCACTGGCATCTGCCTTCGCTGGCCTAGAGCCTGTGGGCTGGGGGCAGCTCCTGCGTTGAGCTTCTGCCCCCTGGTGGTCAGTGCATGTCATAGCGACCAGTTGTTCTGCTATTCACTTGATTTGCATATTAGGCTTTTATTATATAGGATGCTCACCAAAGACAAGCTTAACAGTGCTCTTTGCAGCATTATTGAAAATATGAACAAACTGAAAGCAACAAAGATATGCATCAATAATAGAATGAATTAAAAAATACCTATGCTATATTCCTTTAGTGGGATATCCCATATATAATGAGAATGAACAACTATTACTGCACAAAAATGTGCTCCAAGCTCACAAACATGATGTTCAGTGAAGGAAGCCAGACCCATAGAGTAGCCAGTGTAAGCTCCATTTACATAGAGTTCAAAAACCTTGGCAGCTGGTTGCAGAGAGACCATGAGGGGGACTTCTGGGCTGCTGGTGAAACACCTGTTCCGATTGTGAGATTTACTGAGAGGTACTCTCCTAGCCTGCGCATTTTCTGATCATATGCTAAACGTCAATGAAAAGTTTATATTTTTAACAATGGGAAGAATTTCCCTGGCCGGTTTGACTCAGTGGATAGAGCGTTGGCCTGGGAATTGAAAGATCCCAGGTTCACTTCCAGTCAAGGGCACATGCCCTGGTTGTGGGCTTGATCCCCACTGGGGGACTTGCAGGAGGCAACCGATCCATTATTCTCTCTCATTATTGATGTTTCTATCTCTCTCTCCCTCTTCCTTCCTCTCTGAAGTCAATAATATATGTATTTTAAAAATAGGAAGAACTAAAAGGACTTAACAATTTTTTAAAAAATCAAAAAGCCTTGTTCCAGAAAGAAAGAAATATACTTAATGAAAAGTAAATAAACTAATGATGACTGTCAGATCCTGAGCTGTTTCTCTCATGAGTTTTCATTCAGTGAGCTTGGGATTTTTATCTGCCACATTCTAGCTTTAAAAGTCATGGCTACTAACAATTGCCTTTTGTTTAACAACATGTAAACCACATGGAGTCATTATTCTGCTTCATCTTTAGAACCTCTCTATGAGGGTTCATTATTATCCCCATTCTCCATATGGAGAAACTGTGAATCAGGGCCATTAAAGTGACTGTCTGAAACCGTTTTCTCTAATTCCTGTCCAAACCGTTTTCTCTAATTCCTGTCAGGCCATCTGTGGTTGGCACTTGTGCTTGGACTCTGTGTCTCCAGGATCAGAGAGGAGCAGGAGGCTGGCACTAAACAGAGAAGGAGTGGTGAGCTACCGATGTGATAAAATCCATGATGAACATTTGATAGCTAATTACTTCAAGCCAATAAACAAGGCTTTTTTGACATGTACATTAAATCCATTTGTCCTTTTTCTGCTTTTCTGTTTATATAATTAGGGGTCTTCCGTACAAATTAAGTGACCCCAAGTTAACAAAAAGAGGTTGTAGTGGTCTGGATTGAGTTTTCATTGAAAAACATTTGGCTGCTTTCAGCTGACACAGACTTGCCATGAGTGGTCGTGGGGTCGTCTAGCATGTTTTCAGTTGGAACAGGCCACAGGGACTTTCTGGTTCGACATTCCATCCAATGCAGGAATGCCTCTGCAGCACTATTAGTGGGAACCATGATCTGATAAGTATGTTCACTGAGCTTCCCATGTGAATGATCTCTCTTTCACAGATGAGCACATTGTCTTAGGCTAAAACAAACACGCAGGTAGTTATAGCTAAACAGACCCAGACACAGGTCTCACTGCTTCCACGTTGACCTTGGATTCCCGCAGTGAAGGGTGCATCATTATTTCCCTGAGACACTTTAGAGTGGAAATGGAAAACCCTACTGGGAAGCTCTTACATTTCTCTGGAATCTTCTTTCTCATAAATTATATCTATGGGGCCGAGTTTTGCTCTCAGGGAGAATACTACTTTAGAACCCTCTTTTGGGGTGAAAGGCACCCCGTTAGAAATTTAAAGTGAGGAGTCATATGAGTCTGTAACTTCCAGAATGATGCATGGATTCCAGTGATCTCTTGGTATACAACAAATTGCCCAATATCTTAGTAGGTCAAATACCCACCACAGAGTACCTTCGCTCTCATGGTTTGGGCATGACTTGGGCAGATCTCAGCTGGGAGATTCTTCTGTAATACATGCATCAACAGGGATCAGTTGGTGATATTCATCTTGTGGCTCATCTGTCCCATGGATCCTGGACAGGGTCAGTCTCAAGCCTCTCCATAAGTTCTCTCTTGCAAATTAGTTGGACTTCCATTAGTGAAGCATTCCAAGGGTCAAAAGTCCATCACAGCTAACTTCTTTGGGCCTGGGCTTGGAAGCTGAAACAGCGTCACTTTTTTTTTTCCTGTTACTGAACTTTGCATAATTTAATGTCAGCATATTACATGGATACACTATAAATAAGCACTTTATTATACATTTTCATATTGCAAATTTGCACCATTATGATGTTTCAGTGATCATCCACAGACACATCTCTTCCCACATTCCTTAGGATGTTAAAAATAATAATATTGCTAGTGTAACACAGGTAGCACTCTCTGCCAAGCACTGTTTTAAATACATCACAAATACTATCACACAAATTCACACAACTCTCTTAAGTACATACTGGTAGTACCTTCCTTATACAGTTGAGAAAAACTGAGCCATGCTACCAGAAAGTAGCCCCGGTTAAGGGGCTACTCTTTCAGTCACACAAAGAAACTGTTTAAAATGAAAACAGGTTCTGATAGGAATGTGTTCTACATACGAGTACATAAGCACTGAGGAGAGCAGCAATAATGGAGGGGGCCTGTCATCTCAATAATAGCGTCACTTCCAGGGCAAAGCAGAACACATCCAGTTCATGTGGAGGGACTTAGACCCAACTCTCAATGGTGGGAGTGCCACCTTTGATCTGCCATGCTAATCACTTAATTCCCATGTTCCTGGGTTGGTACTACCTATTTTGGTTTGAGAGTCCTGCTGAACATTTTATTTTCTTTACCACCCCCTGCATTGTCCTCATCCATAGGTGTACCATTTTTGTCCAATCTCTTCCTGCATCCCCTCATACCTGTCCCCCTGAGAATTGTCAGTCCACTCCCTTTCTATACTCCTGATTCTATTATATTCACCCATTTATTCTATTCATCAGATTCTTAATTCACTTAATTTTTAGATTCACTTTTTGATAGATATGTATTTGTTGTTCATAATTTTTATCTTTACCTTTTTCTTCTTCCTCTTCTTGAAGAGTATCTTTCAGCATTTCATAGAATACTGTTTTGGTGGTGATGAACTCCTTTAGCTTTTTCTTATCTGTGAAGCTCTTTATCTGCCCTTCAATTCTGAATGATAGCTTTGCTGGATAGAGTATTCTTGGTTGTAGGTTCTTGCTATTCATCAGATTGAATATTTCTTGCCACTCCCGTCTGGCCTGCATAGTTTCTGTTGAGAAATCAGCTGACAGTCGTATGGATGCTCCCTTGTAGGTAATGAACTGTTTTTCTCTTGCTGCTTTTAATATTGTCTCTTTGTCTTTTGCTCTTGGTATTTTAATTATGATGTGTCTTGGTGTGGTCCTATTTGGATTCCTTTTGTTTGGGGTTCTGTGTGCTTCCTCGTCTTATAAGTCTATTTCTTTCACCAGGTGTGGGAAGTTTTCAGTCATTATTTCTTCAAATAGGTTTTCAGCATCTTGCTCTCTCTCTTCTTCTGATGTTGGTACGCTTGAAGCTGTCCCAGAGGCTCCTTACATTATCTTCACATTTTTGGATTCTTTTCTCTTGCTTTTCCAGTTGAGTGTTTTCTGTTTCTTTATATTTTAAATTTTTGACTTGATCTTGCCTTCCTCTAGTCTGCTGTTAGGTCTCTGTATAATATTTTTTATTTCAGTCAGTGTATGTTTAATTTCTAGTTGGTACTTTTTAATCTCCTCTTGAGTCTCGCTAAATTTATCCATCTAGGAAATTCTTGAAAAACCTTATAACCGTGGTTTTGAACTCTATATCCAGTTGTTTGTTTTCCTCCATTTCTTTTGTTTGTGATCTGTTCCTATATCTCCACATTTTCACTATGCTGGGAGAACTTCTGTGTTGGAATCAGCCTTATGATATAAGACTTGCAAAACTGTAAAAGTCTCTCTGTTGAGTTTGGATGGTGTGGAGTCTCAGAGTGCCTTGGCTTCCAGTCAGCCCCACCCTACACAGCCCCTGAGTCTCAAGTGTATCTCAGTAATTGCTGCAGCTGTCTCTGTGCACATGCATTTGAGTGCCTCTAGACCACTGCCTTTCTGGCTTCCCTGTGCTCCCGGACTGTAGGAGTCTGGGTCCCCAGGGTCTCGCCCGAAACTGGGGCTCAGTGTCATTAGAAGTGGCGCAGCTGGGAAGCTCTGTCTCCCTCCCACTAGAGAAAGCCAGTGACACAATCAGCAGTCCATCTTCTGCACGCAGTGGTGTGCATGCCCCCAGACCTCTACCCTTTTGCGACTTTCCTAAATTTCCATGCACTCCCCCCTTTTCACAGTCCAGACTCCCCCCTTCTGAGTCTCACCCAGAACTGGGGTTCAGTTCCATAGGATAAGGGGTTCAGTGCAGTTGGGAGTCTCTGTCTCCCTCCCACCAGAGGAAGCCAGCCAGGCACTCAGGCGCCCGCTCTCTCCACGTGCATGTCTCCATACCTCAGCTTTTTGCAGTTCCTCTGGGTCTCTGTGAGCCCCTCTCTTTCCTTCTAGTTGTAGAATTTCCACTCAGCCAGCTTTCCTCTGGTTCTGGTTAATGTCCATTCTGTCTTTTAGTTGTAGTTTTGAAATTGTTGTGTGTGGCAGCAGTGTAGGTATTCACCTATGCTGCCATCTTGATTTTTTCCAAGACTTTCTTTTTAAAAAAATATATATGTTTTTATTGGTTTCAGAGAGGAAGAAAGAAGGAGATAGATAGAACATCAATGATGAGAGAAAATCATTGATTGTTTGCCTCCTGCAAGCCCCACATTGGGGACCAAGCCTGAAACCTGGGCATGTGCTCTGACCAGGAATCAAACTGTGACCTCTGATTCATAGCTCAATGGTCAACCACTTAGCCACCCTGGCCAGGCAGAAGACTTTCTGATATAATTCATTTGCAATTTATACACATATGAGCAGAGGACAGAAGGATGCTGGAGATTGGGTAGAAAAAGAATGTAGAAACCCTTCATCAAAGGGTTCTTAGAAGTAGCTTAATTTAGACTTTTATCCTATTACATAACTTTCTATTTTCAAGCCCCACAGAGCATTTCTGACATATTTATTCTTTAAAACAACATTTTAAACTACTGTAATTTGGGTTAATAATATGTGTACTTTGTTTTCCATTGGAAATTGAGGCAAAATCCAATGGGTTATTCCTCTACCTATATTATCAGAAGGGGTTAATTGAAATTATTTCTAATCTTTTGATCCTTATCACACTCTTCTGCTATATAATAATACACTAAAGAATTCCCTGAAAGCAACTCTCAGGGACCTAACGTAACTCCCTGCTTTAACAATTTGACATTTTGTGGAGTTATGATAGCAGCCGGCATGCTAAATTGACCCAAAAGTGCAGATTTAGAAAGCAGAAAATGCCATTTACAGAAGTAAAATTGAGATCCTTTGGGTAAGAGAAGTCAATTCATTCAATAACAAGGTGTCTTGTTTTTCTATGGCTCAGACTCACGAGGAAAGCCTGTATGGGGATTTACAAGCTGGGATAATAGGTTTTTCATGGACACATGTTAGCGTTTGTTTACTTGCTTGTTATTTTTTACGGATATAGTCATTACTGAAAAAAATAGAAATGAACTGGAGCAATCTCATTTTATGTCCCCTCTACTCGGTTTTATTGAAGTATTTTGGACCTAGTGCAAATATAGGGAATGGTACACCAAATGCTCCTGTGTCTATGATCCAACATTCTATATAATAAAAGGCTAAAATGCAAATAGACCAAACAAGGAACCACTGGTCGCTATGACACACACTAACCACTAGGGGGCAGACTCTCAATGCAAGAGTTGCCCCCTTGTAGTCAGTGCGCTCCCACAGGGGGAGCACTGCTCAGCTGGAAACTGGGCTCGTAGTGGTGGTGGCAGGAGTGCCTCTGCAGCAGTCGGACATCCCCTGAGGGCTCCTGGACTGTGAGGGGGTGCAGGCTGGGCTGAGAGATGCTCCCCCCCTGCCCAGTGCACAGATTTCATGCACCGGGCCTCTAGTAAAGAATAAAACAGTAGAGATCTAATTGAAGCCCTTTGTGAACCTTCCCTGTCTTCATCCTCCCTTCACAGGAGTGGCCTCTTCCCTAAATGCAGCGATTATCATTTCCTGTTATGTTTTCTTATCTTTACTACACATGGTATATACCCATAAAGAACATGTAGCTTTTACATTCTTAATAATTGGTGGTGGTGGTGGGGAATAAAAAGAATAACCTTTTGTGACACTTGAAAATTATATGGAATTCAAATTTCGGTGTCCATAAATGAAGTTTTATTGGCACCCAGTGTAAAGATGTATTGTCCTATGGACACAGACAATAGTGCAGTTAAGACCTGGATGGAGCCACGAGGGGAGGAAGGGGACATCTATAATACTTTAAAAAATAAAGATACATTTTAAAAAATATATTTTATTGATTTTTTACAGAGAGGAAGAGAGAGGGACAGAGAGTTAGAAACACCCATGAAAGAGACATAGATCAGCTGTCTCTTGCATGCTCCCTACTGGGATGTGCCCACAACCAAGGTACATGCCCCTGACCGGAATCGAACCTGGGACCTCTCAGTCCGAAGACTGATGCTCTATCCACTGAGCCAAACCGGTTTTGGCAAGATACATTTTTTAAAAATGTAAAAACAACAATAAAAGACATATTGCCTATGCTTACTTTTGTATAATGTGGCAGCTTTGAGTTGTTAGAACTGAATGTGTATGGTCACCAGTGCCTAAGCATTAACTGTTTGACCGTTTACAAACCATGCCTGCCAACCTCTTGTCTAGCATTTGCACACACACATACAACAGTCAGTAATCTGGCTAGAGAAAGGTTGGTATGGAGGTACGTATATGTGCTTTGGCCAGGAGAAGGCTGCAGTGGACAAAAGGCTTTTCTGTAATAACCCAGAAATTCTCTCTTTCCTTCCTCTTGTCTCAGGAGACGAAGAATGATTAACTTTCCCCGTCCAACCCCCGTCCCCTGAATGATTAGATCTTATTCTTCTGCTTTAAGCTTCTTTTCCTCTTGCTCTCATTTTCCCACCCTCATGCCTACAAAACCAAATTTCACTTGTCCTGTGACAGAAAGAACTGCTGCAAGGACAGTCACCTCCCCCCTCCTGAGAGCTCCTGCTTAGCAATATGCTTTGTCTGTGTCTCTGATTAGGCACATTGAGTTCCCTTGTACTCTCCCTTGCCTTCTGCCTCTTAAAATTCCTACTTGTGATGCAGGAAGAGATCACATCCACATTAGCAAAGGTAGACAGGCCACCGTCAGCAAGAGTAAGTGAGCGAATGAACTTCTTTTTTTTTTTAATATATTTTATTGATTTTTTTTTTACAGAGAGGAAGGGAGAGGGATAGAGAGTTAGAAACATTGATGAGAGAGAGACATCAATCAGCCGCTCCTGCACGCCCCCTACTGGGGGATGTGCCCGCAACCAAGGTACATGCCCTTGACCAGAATCGAACCTGGGACCTTTCAGTCCACAGGCCGATGCTCTATCCACTGAGACAAACCGGTTTCGGCCGAATGAACTTCTAAACAAAACCTATAAAGACTTGAAGATATTTCAGTTTCTTTTGAAAAAAAAAAATTAATGATAATATATCTCTTCCTTGTTTCTCTAACAAAGATTCTTCTCCTTTCTCATGCCAGAGCTGTGTAGGTAACTGTCCCACTTGGTTATTTCCTTTTCCAACAGTAGCTGAATGTTGAATGGTGCTGCGCACTCAATGGGGCCCTATGTGCAGTGGTGACCTTTGTCAACTTTGGAGCCAGGCAGTCTGTGTATTAGCAGGGAGACCTGGGAATTCTCTTAGCAGAGAAGAAGGGAATGGTCTTCTTGGGTGTCTGCGGAGATGACAGATCGAATACAAAGAATAAAAATACTCAGTCTTCAACCTCAGGGCACAAGTGAGCAAGTGGAACAGTGAACAATAGAAAATGATAAATCCTCCAGGAGAAAAAGGTAGAGTGTGATAAAGGTTACAAGAGAGGTAGTATAGCGAATGTATCGGAGCGGAAAGGAGGGAGAGGTTTTTTCATGATGGGGACACTCTGAAGGGCTTCTAGAGGACTGGCAGGAAAAGCAGCAATGGAATTCAGAGCAAGAACATTCTAGGCCTTGGGAACCGCGTGAGCCGAGGTACTGAGGCAGAGATAATCAGGTTGCGAGCGAAGACCAGGGAATGATTCAGTTGGACCATATACAAAGGGAAATAGAGAGAGGGATGAGAATGGTGGTGAGGTGTAAGGTCTGTTAGGCAAGGCCTTGGTGCCAGGTCGAGGAGTTCGGTAGCTCTGGTTGTGTATGTACTCCCACCAGCAATTTGTAAACCTGCAGGATGATAGCCTTTTGAGTGTGAGCTCTGTCCTGTTCCAGAAGACTGGCACGCCACAGGCTTCGGCTTTTCCTGTCTTGGTCCAATGTCACTCTGTGCCAATTTGCTATCTCAGTACAAATAAAAAAAAAAAAAAAAAAGAAAGGCACAGGAACATGCTGTTTTCCAAAACATCTCCGAAAGAACCAATCTGGGAAGCATTGCACAATGGCCCTCATTTCTCCATTATCACTTTCAAATCAAGAGAAATAACCCTGAGTATGGTGGAATACACTTCCACCGCTCTCGCTGGAAAAAGAGGCCAGAGTGGAAATTTTCATATCTGAAGTGGGTGGAGGAGGGGAGAAGAGAAGAATGATTTTCTGAATTATTCCTCTTGATTGGTAAGGGGTATACATGTGCCAGTGTTCAGGCACATTTAAAGTGGTCTTCCACAGGTCTCCTTCCCTTAGTCAGGCATTATTTAAGGTTTCTATTTATGAAGACAGTTCATGGAGTAAAAACATTCTTTAAGGTTTTTATACTAGACTAGAGGCCTACCTGGTGCATGAAATTCATGCACAGGGGTGTGTGTCCCTCAGCTCAGCCTGCACCCTCTCCAATCTGGGATCGCTCTCACAATCCAGGACTGCTGGCTCCCAACTGCTTGCCTGCCTGCCTTCCTGATTGCCCCTAACCGCTTTTGCCTGCCAGCCTGATCACCCCCTAACCACTCCCCTGCCAGCCTGATTGATGCCTAACTGGTCCCCTGCCAGCCTGTTTGCTCGTAACTACCCTCCCCTACAGGCCTGGTCACCCCTAACTGGCCTCCCCTGCAGCCTGGTCCTCCCCAACTGCTCTCCCCCGCAGACTTGGGTCTTCCTCCCAATTGCCCTTCACTGCAGGCCGGGTTGCCCCCAACTTCCCTCCTGCCAGCCTGGTCACCCCTAACTACTCTCCCTTGCAGACTTAATCGCCCCCAACTGCCCTCCCTTGCAGGCCTAGTCCCTCCCAACTGCCCTCCCCTGCTGGCCATCTTGTGGCAGCCAGGTTGTGTCCACATGGGGGTAGTCATCTTTGACCATATGGGGCGGCCATCTTGTATGTTGGAGTGATGGCCAATTTACATATTTTTATTAGATAAGATGATATCTCAAATTGTTTTAATTGATACTAAGTTGGATGGGGAGGTTATTAATCTAGACTAAAGTTTTGAATGCCATTTTCAGTGTTGATGTAAAGGGGCAGGGATTCTCAAGTGTGCCAGCCTGACTCCTGTGTCAAGACATTCTGAGTGTGAGGCCGGGAATCTGAAATGTTATACAATCATCATTTCTGACTAGTTCCAGTGTTTTCATCACTCCCAAAGGAGACCCTGTATTTACTTAAGAAATCACTGCCCATCCCACCTTTCCCTAGTCTCTGCAACCACTCATCTGCCTCCTTCTGTATCAATGGCTTTACCTATTCTGGGTATTTCATATAAATGGAATTATTCAATAGATGGTCTTATATCTGGCTTTTTTCACTTAGCATGATCTATTGAGGTCCGTCCATGTTATAGCATGTATCAGCACTTCATTCCTGGCTTTACTTTTGTTTTGTATCTGTTCATTTGTTGATGTATATTTGCATTGTTTCCACCCTTTGGGCTGTTACACCCCCTGCCCCCCCCCCTTTTTTTATAGGTGTGAAGGAGAAAGAGAGAGAGAAACATCAGTGATGAGAGAGAATCTGCCTCCTGCATGCCCCACACTGGGGATTGAGCCCACAACCTGGACATGTGCCCTGACTAGGAATTGAATCATAGGTCAACTCCTGGTTCATAGGTCAATGCTCAACTACTGAGCCGTGCCGGCCACGCATGGACCGTTGCTTTTTAAGTTAACCACAACTAAGCTAAGTACTGATTACCCAGTGAGACAGTGTGCCTTCAGGATGGAAACCAGGGCTCTTGCCCAGGAACAGGGACCTCTGCCAGGACAGCTTAGTGATCTTAGCTAAGAGGCTGTAAATGGGCAAAGTGAGGCCCCCAAGATGTGTTGGGTTTCCTCTTCCAGGCATTGTTGTCTTGCTCAGTCCTTAACAAATGAATCAGTTGCCCACATTTAAAATTTAAGAGATCTCCCCCACCCTCCGCACACACCTGAATTTCTGTCTTACAAGACAAAACAACAACAAAAACACACACAGAACAAGGCTTTAATCAGTACCTGGCATATCTGCCTGGCAACTGCCAATCGCAGTGGAGTGTGGCTGCCCCATTCTGCCCCTGGTGGTTGGGGAAAGCCCCCTTTGGGTTGTCATAGCCCCACCCTTTTTTAGTGAGGCCAAAGGTCAGACTGCTTGATTTGCTGTTTTTTTTCTAATAATGAAGCTAGAGGAAAGTGAAAGATGGCCCCTACCAAAAACAGAAAAAGAAATGAAAGTCGCTGCTTCCCAAATGGCCTTCCTTGCCCCCTCAGGCACTTAGGATCAATGTCCTCCATTTGACCTTCCTAAGTACCTGAATTTAAAAAAAAATATATTTAGCCAAAACCTGTTTGGCTCGGTGGATAGAGCGTTGGCCTGCAGACTGAAGGGTCCCAGGTTCGATTCCAGTCAAGGGCATGTACTTGGTGGGCACATCCCCAGTGGGGTCATGCAGGAGGCAGCTGATGGATGTCTCTCTCTCTCATTGATGTTTCTGACTTTCTATCCCTCTCCCTTTCTCTCTGTAAAAAATCAATAAAATATATTTAAAAAAACAACAACATTTTATTGAGGTAGAATTTACATTCCAAACAATTCACCCATTTGAAGTGCACAATTCAATGAGTTTTAGTATAATCACGGGTATGTGCAATGATCACCACAGTCAATTTAGAATATTTTCATCACCTCAAAAATAAAACCTTTGGCTAGTACTGCTGTATTTCCCTTCCCCTCAGACCTAAGCCACCACTAATCAAATATCAGAATTTTTGATGCAATAGAAGGGATTGGAAGAGATTGAAAGAATACACAACACTTACACGTCAGTGAAAATTCCAGTGCAACCACTGTTGGAGCATGACAGTGTCTCCCATTGCCAGCAAGGGGGTGGAGAGGGACTATAGCTCGTCCTTGTCCCCCCCTGGCCCTGCTTTTTGCTCTGCCCAGTCTTTTATTAACTCATTAGAGGCCTGATGCACGAAATTGTGTAAGAACAGGGCTTCACAGCCATAGCTGCCTGGATCCTTTCCTTGCAGCCCCAGCAGCTGCCTCGATCCCACCTCTCGTCTAATTAGCATATTACACTTTTATTATTATAGACTAGAGGCCCAGTGCATGACATTTGTGCACAGAGGTCCCTCAGCCCAGCCTGCACCTTCTCCAGTCTGGAACCCTTTGGGGGAAGTCTGACTGCCAGCTGTCTGACATCCCTCTTGCAATCCAAGACTACTGACTCCTTGCCTGCCTGCCTGGTCGTCCCTAACTGCTCTCCCCTGCCAGCCTGATCACCTCTAACTGCTCTCCCCTGCTGGCCTGATCACCCCAACCACCTCTGCCTTGGCCTCCATCACCATGGCTTTGTCTGGAAGGATGTCTGGAAGACGTCTGGTCTAATTAGCATATTACTCTTCTATTAGTATAGATGTTGCACCCCCCATCCCTCCACCCCATCAATACAAAATCTTTCTTTGGAGTCTTAATTCTCACAAAATAATTTATAGCTGTGAGCAGCTCATCACTACATTCCAAGTCCAACCCAGCTGACACAGCACAGTCTCCTGACTGGCCAGGCAAAAGAGAGATTCTGGCAAGTTCCTGACAGATGGGAAGCACATAGACTGCAGTGCGACTTACTCATGGTGCTGCGTGGCAGAGGTCCAGTTTTAGAGCCTGGCTCTGTCACTTGATCAAGTCACTATAATTCCCTGGAACTGCAGTTTCATCCTTTTTACTTCCCTGAAATGAAAACAGTGAAAATACCAAGTAACGAGCATGTGTCTAGGGCACTGCTGTTTGCTGCTTAAATTAATTAACAGTCTTAATTAGTCTGGCCTCCCTCCTTCCCCATGCCCTGGGCATTTCATTTAATTTTAACCTCTACTTTCAACGGTGTCATTATGCCCATTATAGAGACAGAGGTTCTGTTGGTAAGGAAAATGCCAAGGACAGTCTTGTAGTTGTGAATTTAAATGCTGAGAATGCCCCAGCCCACCTCTCCAATATTTTATTTAGAGAAATCAAGTTAAAATGAACTCTAAAACTTGCTTGGAAGGGAAAAGAATTGATAGAAGGGGAAGGAAAAGGCTTATTTTGTCTTCATATTTTGTGTCCATGTCCCTCTACCATCCCTACCTCTCTGGAGCGTCTAATGCCTGGCACAGTCTTACTACATGTTCATTGAATGTATTGGGTAAATGTTTGGAACCAGAGAGAGAGGGGTGAAGGGAGTGAAGGCTTCTGGTCTCTTCCTTCCCGTTACTCCCCACCCCTGCCCACAGCTCCTCCTCCAGCACAGCCTGTGGTCCCCGTGCCTCTGCTCCAGCTCCTAGGCCCCTCCTCCTAAGTCAGCAGAGAGGACTTCCCCAAACACACCACACACAGTCTCAAACTTAAGGCTGTGAGTTTTTGTCAGATTGTTCTTCCCTTTGCCCTCCCCCTCTGTTCGTCTTGCTAGATGCTCAAATCCTCCTCGTTCTCAGTCCCGGTTCAAGTCCTTCCTCCTCCACAAAGCCCTTTCCAACCACCCAGCACAGTAGACGCCTCCATTCTGAACTCTGAGCACTTAGTGTGTATCACATCTTTCAGTACTTGGGTTAGTAGCTCCTGTCAGACCGGGAAGTTCCTTTGGTAAAAAAATATTCAGCCCCAACCCCCCATTTTATGGATGAGGCCCAAGCAAGTCATGTGACGTGCCCAAGGTCACACTGTTTTCTAAAATGTTTGTTCATTGCCTGCACACACCTGTTCTGCATCGCCCTTCATGTTACCGACTTGTATTCAGCTGCTGTGTGTGTGTGTATGCATGTGTTCTGTGAGGGAACTCAGAAAACACCCTTAAAAGAACTCAGATCTCCCAAATGGGCAAATGGAGGGGGTCATCGGCGGTTGGGGTGCCGGGTCCTCCTCCCTGTGACTCTTTTCCAAGGGCCACCTAATCCTTGGACGGTTCTTACCCATTACTGTTACCCACCCCCTCCTGGCTGTTCTCAGGAGCTCTACTCCCACTTTAAAACTTGAACTCCAGCCCAAACCGGTTTGGCTCAGTGGAGAGAGCATCAGCCTGTGGACTGAGGGGTCCCGGGTTCGATTCCGGTCAAGGGCATGTGCATTGGTTGCGGGTACATCCCCGGCTGGGGGCCTGCAGGAGGCGGCTGATCGATGTCTCTCTCTCTCATCGATGTTTCTGACTCTCTATCCCTCTCCCTTCCTCTCTGTGAAAAATCAACAAAATATATTTAAAAAACAAAACAAAACAAAAAAACCCACTTGAACTTCAAGCTGGATAGAAGATGCTTGAGGGTGTGGAATAAACACAAAGTTGCATGCAGATCACACACTCTGATTGACAAGAGAAGGCTTTTTCATCGTTGCTGGTAGATGGCCTCTGCTCTAGGTCTGTCTCTCTCTCTCGTCTCCATGAAACAGGTGGTTACTAACACCTTGATACCCATGCGCATCCTCCTCAAAGTCTGACACTCAAGCAAACACCCCAACACAGAAGTTTCTCTTCCTGGCGATCAAAGGCCCACCTTTCCAGATTCTCTTTCTGGTTTGAGGAGCCTCTTCTATTCACAGTCACATTCTTTAGGGGACCCCTCCCCCCACAACACACACATACACTACCCAAAGGGTTCTTGATCCCAAACCTCAATAGGATGAACCCAGCAGATTATAACACATTGATCGCTACATTCAGCGTGTCTGCGCAGGAGTGGGAGGTGGAAGGCAGCTTTTACGGTGTCTTCCTAGCACATTAACTTTCTAAAACGGGTACCCTCTCTTATGAATTGCTGGTCCATTAGCCTTTAGCACAGTGCTGGGCATTTAGTGAACTTGAACCGAGTGGACTTGACATATCAGTGTATTTTGGGGAAGGGGCTTAGGGTTGGAGCAAGAGGATTGTATGGGAAGAGATAAAGAATGGCACCATGCCTGGCTGGCTCAATAGTTGATCATTGACCTCTGAACCAGGAAGTCATGGTTCCATTACCGGGTTTTGGGCTTGACCCCCAATAAGGGGTGTGCAAGAGATAGCTGATCAATGATTCTCCTCACTGATGTTTCTCTCTCTCACCCTTCCTCTCTGAAATCAATACAAATTTTTTAAAAGAGTGCCATCATGTTTCCCACCTTCCAGAATACTAAAGAACGACTACTCCACTTGTGTTCTCCAGAATGTATTCATTCATTCATTCATTCATTCACTCACTCATTCAACAAATATACCCAGAGTGCCTGTTTGCCAGGCATTGTATTTGGTCCTGGACATCAGTAATGGATAAAAATAGCCTTTGTGTATGCCCTAAAGAGCTTTGATGGGTGACCAGTCATGATCTCATTAGTAACAGTAGGAGCGTGGTTTGTAAGGCATGCTCGATCATGTGCTGAAACACCTCTGTCTCCTGGAATGCTGGATTCCCTTGATTTTGTTGTGCGGTATGGATGCTAAGATGGCTTTAGCCCAAGAAGCCCCACCAATGTGGTTACCCTGGTTAACCAACACTACCAGTTTGAGGCAAGGAAATAATAGGCATTTGTGTAATGTGTGCACTCTATCTTTACATAAGACCTTTAAAGACCAGTTTATTAGAGCCTAATGAAACAATTAGGTATATATGGGTTAATTTAGTTGCTTCTTTACTTCTACAATAAACATCACAGTTTTTGATGATTGCAGATTTGTTCTGGAGCCTGGAAATGAAATGGATACATAAGAATTAGGCTCATGAGGCCTATATGGCTCAGTGGTTGAGTGTCAAGCTATGAACCAGATGGTCGCATTCAATTTCTGATCAGGGCACATGCCTGGATTGTATGCTCAATCTCCAGTGTGGGGCGTGCAGGAGGCAGCCGATCGATGCTTCTCATCACTGATGTTTCTGTCTCGCTCTTCCTTTTCCTTCCTCTCTGAAATTAATAAAAATATATTTAAAAAAGAATTAGCCTCAAAGGAATTTGATCTTATTTCCCCCTTTTCATTTTTATTTGGCTCATGAATTTTTATCCCATACCAGTTTTTCCCCCCTGTATACAGTAAAGTTTTAAAATAAACAGCAGCAACTCTGTTTTTCTAGTTTAACTAACATGGAAACACATAATCCTCTTAGTTTTCTTGGTTTTGTGGACAAGGATTTGCTGGGATAAAATCTTTAAGTAGTCCAGTCCCATGGAGTAGGTATTCATGTAATGACCTCAAGTACAACCTATTAGAAAAGCAGAGTAAAGAATTAATAATGTCCCTTGGTTATTTCCTCTGCTTTGTTTCTCAGCCACATTTTGTGCAACTGTAATGGAAGTAGTGACTGCACAGTAGTTGGCCCCTGTAAATAGAGGGTGTTCTTCCGCTGCTCTGAGCAATCCAAAGCCACCAGCTGCTGTGGCTTCCAAAATGTGGCTCCTGTGACCGAGCTGCATTTTTAACTTTAATTAATTAAAAAACGGAGGCACTATGAAGTATTTTTTTGTTAAACACAACTTTATTGGTAAGCTTAAAGTATGCTGGAGTAACTTGGATGTGTGAATCTACTTTTTCAACTGCAAATTTTATGTTATGCTGATTATTTCTGATGGAAATTTAGCAGCCAAATTGGGATGTGCTTTAAGCATAAAATACACCCAGGTTTTGAAGATTTGGTTAAAAAAAAATCATGTGAACTATCTTATTTAGTAATTGTGTTTTTTTGTTGAATATATTTTATTGATTTTTCACAGAGAGGAAGGGAGAGGGATAGAAAGTCAGAAACATCGATGAGAGAGAGATATCGATCCCCCGCCTCCTGCACACCCCACACTGGAGATGTGCCCGCAAGCAAGGTACATGCCCCCGACCGGAATTGAACCTGAGACCCTTCAGTCCGCAGGCCGACACTCTGTCCACTGAGCCAAACCGGTTTCAACATAATTTGGTTTTTAAGTTTGTCAAAGCCAGAGGGTCTTGGATAATTTTTGTTTGCCAAATTGCACCATATATTTAATTTTACTTATGGAAAATATCATAATTTGAATTTTGAAATTCTGTTATTTTTTGTTAATCCTCCCCCGAGGATATTTCTCCATTAATTTTTAGATAGAGTGGAAGGGACGGGGAGAGCCAGAGAGAAACATCAATATGAGAGACACACATCGATGGTTGCTTCCTGGATGAGGGCCGGGGAATTAGGCCTACAACCAAGACATACACCCTTAAACCTGTGACCCTTCAGTCCTCAAGCCAATGCTCTATCCACTGAACCAAACCAGCTAGGGATAAACTTTGAAATTTTATAAAATATATTTTATTGATTTTTTTTACAGAGAGGAAAGGAGAGGGATAAAGAGTTGGAAACATCGATGAGAGAGAGACATCAATCAGCTACCTCCTGCACTCCCCACACTGGGGATGTGCCGGTAACCAGGATACATGCCCTTGACTGGAATCGAACCTGGGACCTTTCTATCCAGTGAGCCAAACCGGTTTCAGCAACTTTGAAATTTTAAATAGCTCAACTGGTAAAGAGCCATTCAAAAGCATGGTTAAAGTAGGTCAAGTTAGATAGATAACATTATAAAGCTCCTAAATAATATTTTCTGCTTTGAAAGTGAGGACTTGTAGTTAAAAGTTCAGGTTTTGGAGTCAAGCAGACCTGAGCTTGAATTTCTAGTTTTGTGACCTTGGACTAGTAGTTTAAACTTGCTAAGCCTTGGTTTCTTCACTTATAGAATTAGGCAATACTAGTCTCTACCTAAAAGCATTGTTACAAGTATTAAAAGTTATACCCCACATAAATTACCTGGCATCTGAGATGCACTCAGTTTTTGATAATTGTTGCTGATTTCAAAGTTGTTGTTTTTGTTGTTGTTGGCCTTATAAAATATCTAACACTGTCCTCAAGCATCCGATTTGCTATCTTGCTGTTGTATCTGGAAGGCTCTGTCAGAGCTGCCATTTCTTTACAAGTTATTAAAGTTATTTTAGTGTTAAATTTACTTGCTCTTCTTATGCTTATCCGTGACCTTGTCTTGTTTTCCTTTTGTCCTTTCTTGTTCTTTGCCCCATTCTGCAATTAGCCTTTGATTCCAAAGTTTCTCTTCTCTTACTTTGTCCTTTCTGTAATGGGCACATTCCCTATCTCTACTAACGTTTTATTTATGAGTACGTACTAAGCTCTCTATACGTGCTAGGAGTACAAAGATGAATATAAAGTTCCTGCCTTCAGTTCCTACTACTAGTCCAGGGAGAGAGTTTATAAATGAGGACAATAAATGTCACAGCTACCCTCATAGAAGTTGGAAGAGAGTCCAGTGTGGGCAGAGGCAAGAATGAGACATGGATTCTACCAGGGTGGTGATCAGGAAAGATTTAGAGGAAGTGGCAATTGAATGGTTTTGATGAATGAGCAGGAATTGAGAATAGGGCATAAATTTGGAGTAGAAACAGGCAGAGGCTGCCCAGTGTAGTAGACTCAAGAAACAGAGTGAAGCCAGAGTGACGTGTTCACGCAACATCAGTCCAGTAGCATCTCCTTGTATTTAAGTAAGACCCCAACTCCTTTCCATGGCTCCTAAGGCCCTTTGCCCCAAGACCCCCGGCCAACCTCCCAGCTCCTCTGCCTCTATCCCCAGTTCCAGCTACAGCTTCCTGTTCCTGGAATGAAACACAACACAAGCGAACCAGCTTGCTCCTGCTTCAGGGCATTTGCACCAGGCGTTTGCCTTGTATGTATCTAGACTGTTCTTCCGTCAATGCTGCTAGGCTCCCTTCATTTATTTCTTCGTTCAGTTCTCAGCACAAATATCTCCGAGTGGCCCTCCCTCCCCAATCCCTGTCAGGCTGCACCCATGCTGTGTACCTCTGCCCTGCTGTGTACCTCTCCGCATCTCCCGCTGTCTGAAAGCATCTTGTTTACTCATGTATGTCTGTCTTTCCCCTTAGTGTGTGAGGCCTGGGTGCCCGCCTGCACCCAGCACCTAGCACAGTGCTGACAGACCCCAGGCACTCAGTAGGCACTTGTTCTAAGAGCTTGATTCTTGGGGGAAGTACCCGAGTTAAGGTGTTCTTTGCCCCAGTCACTCCAGGTAAGTTGCTGTGAAACAAATGGTAGTTTCTGGAGTGATTGTATTTTCTGTGGGAGGAAGGGGAGGCAGCTCTGTCAGTCAGATTCCCGATAGGAAGCAGAGGTACACGCAACAGGATAATCGAGGAGCGGTTATTAAAGAAAGGGGTTATTGAGGGTTAGGGAAACCAAGAAGGGATTGTGAAGTACTCCAGAAGCAGAGAGAAAATCGTTACAGGGAGCAGGCCTGCAGCCACCCTGCGGTCACCCATTGAATAAATGCCCTGACCTTTTTTTTTTAATTTTTTAAAAATATATTTTATTGATTTTTTTTCAGAGAGGAAGAGAGAGGGATAGAAAGTCAGAAACATCAATGAGAGAGAGACATCGATCAGCCGCCTCCTGCACGGCCCACACTGGAGATGTGCCCGCAAGCAAGGTACATGCCCTTGACCGGAATCGAACCTGGGACCTTTCAGTCCGTAGGCCGACACTTTTTTTTTGCCCTGACCTTTTCTGCTCCCAGTCTCTCATCTTCTGCCCGTGTCCCCATTGGCTGAGCCCAGTGGGGTGCCAGAGGGCAAGGGAGACAACTCCACATGGATCAGCCTCCAGCAGAGGGGAAGGGTGCAGGTACAAGGAGAGTAAATCCTATAATGTGTCCTGCCAGTTATTTTGTTCCTTAAATCAAACACTGTTTTGTATCGCTCCTTATTTTATATGATGCCAATAAGGGAAAGGTATTTGTGGGCAGGGAACATGCTTACAGCTCCTTGAAGACCCTGGAATGATGTGATGGGGGTTATTCCTCAATTATTCATGTGTGAATTTTGAGTCTTAATTCATACTATGTGAAAACTTGTGAAATGAGTATGTTCTGAAGCGAGAATATTTTGGGTAAATCTTAGGAATGACAAGCCACAATGGAACCCTCCATGATAGCTTGTTCATAACACCCCAGCGCCTGGTATGCAAGAATGATAGATGGTCATTTCTGTGTGTTGGTGAGCTTGTTCAAGTGCATCATTTATGGCCACAATCATGGCACTCTGTTTGCTTCCCAGGCCTGACAAAATTCTCTGTAGGGAAGTGGATGATTGATGAACCTTCCAGGGTACTTTCTCTGCTTAGCTCACTCTATTCTGAGGCTGATTAATACTCCTAAAGGGTTAGTGATTCAGCTTTGTCCTATCAAGTAATGTATTTTTAGGAACAAAAAAAGCAATTTAATTTGATGTTAAAAGGCAAAGCTAAATTCTGACATAATCTATTCTTAATCATTTCTTGAGAGCTCACGAGGTAGGCCCTGAATTTTAAAACGCAACAGAAAATAATAGCTACCTCTTTTGAGCTCCTACTCTGGACTCTACCTGACGTGCAAGCCAATAGTCTCATAGAGTTGGTATCAGTGCAGTATTGTTTTGGAAATAAACTTAAGTCATCACCAGGAGCCCTAGATTCAGGTTTCAAGTTTGGCATCTCTCTGAATCCAAGGGCCATGTACAATGCCCTCGGGTGAGGACTGCTGGGACCCTCATCAGCAGTCTGGAGAGAGTAAGTGTAGGGACTGCGGAGCTGGTCAGCGAGGAGGACTGGGCTGAGGTGGTCACGAGTCGCTCTCCTGCTTTGCTGTGCCGTAGGACATAAGTGACCACGGAGAAGGATGAGCGGCGTGGAAAGGGCCCTGAGCAGAGCCGCTGACACCCCCAGTGAATGCAGCCCCCCGTTGGTTGACTCATTGGGGAGCACTGGCAACCATCATTTCAAGTCCCTCTCCTTCCAACATGTAAATCTCCTGTCATTGTACCTCTGGCCATAGGGCCTCTACCTACTGTACCCAAAGGTTATCTTGGAGTGTTCTCAGGAATTCTGGGAGCCCTGAAACCAGAGAGAGGGTTTAGAGTTTTGGTTCCAAAGGAGGAACCTAAACTCATCTGTCGAGCAGTTTGACTGTCTTTCACTGAGCGGAGGTGCTGGAGACCTGGAGGAGGAAAATGAGAAAGAGAAAAGCATTCAAGCATACACGTCAGTCACTTGGATCCTAAGATTCTCTTTTTTTAAAGTGAAAGCAAACAAACTTAGAAAATATCCATGAGGTGGAATCATTTGACTTTGCTAACTAAACAAAGTTTAGAGGAGGAAGATTTCCTGGTGGATATTAGCATGTTGGCATTTCAGTAGAATTAGAATTTGGAGCACTCTGAAAACATTTCCGAGTTAAAAAAAAATTACTAGATTTTGCATACGATTTTCTGCACAGTAATGATCAGGGTGGGAGAAAATGCTTTGTATTCCTGCTGGTTAATAATTACCTTAAAGTCCACTTTCCCAACACTGTAACTCCAAAATAACTCAAAAACAACAGCAACAACAAAAAACATGGCAGCAAAGAAATAGCTCACAGGGAAATGCTTCATAGGCTTTCCCCAGAGCTGCTTGTTATGTGCATTTATCCACACGTGTGGCCAAGTGCTCTGATTTGCACAACCTCCACACAGTGGGTACAGTGAACGATCTCGTTCTCCCTGAAGTCAGACCTTAGTTTTCATCATTGCTTTTTTAAAAAATACGTTTTGCCAAGACCGGTTTGGCTCAGTGGATAGAGCGTCGGCCTGCGGACTGAAAGGTCCCAGGTTCGATTCCAGTCGGGGGCATGTACCTTGCTTTCGGGCACATCTCCAGTGTGGGACGTGCAGGAGGCGGCTGATCGATGTCTCTCTCTCTCATCGATGTTTCTGACTTTCTATCCCTCTCCCTTCCTCTCTGTAAAAAGTCAATAAAATATATTTAAAAAATAATAAATAAATAAATAAATACGTTTTTATTTATTTCAGAGAGGAGAGGGGGGAGGGAGGGAGGGAGGAAGGGAGAGAGAGAGAGAGAGAGAGAGAGAGAGAGAGAGAGAGAGAGAGAGAGAGAGAGAGAGAGAGGCACCAGTAGAAACATCAATGATGAGAGAAAATCATTGATCACCTGCCTCCTGCACGCCCCACAATGGGATCAAGCCTGTGTGCCCTTGACTGGAATCGAACCTGGGACCCTTCAGTCATAGGCTGATGCTCTTATCCACTGAGCCAAACCGGCTAGGGCTCATCATTCCTTTTAAAAGTGACAAAATTTGAACGACAGAGACAATCTGAGCTAGTAATCCTGCTTAACGGAGGGATTTTATTCATCGATGGCACCCAGGCTGCTGGAGCTGTGCACTGTGCACCAGGCATCGGGCCAGGAATCGGAGGAGCATTATCTTGGTCTGTCCTCTCACAGCACGGACTGTTCTCACACCACTTATAGGTGGAGGACCGGAGGGACCGAGAAGTTCAATCTCTTAACGGTAACTCTCCAAGTTAAGGGAAAAGAGAAAATTATAGGAAGGCCCCCACATATAAGCTTTTAGAATTAGGAACAATGAGCTATAAGTAGGCATTGACACTAGGGAAGGGTATAGAAAGCAAAAGCTAAGAACACTGAAAATGAAGGGAAGTAGAAAATGGAATCAGAGGGAGACCATTTATTCAGCAAACACCTGCCTGTTAAGCACCCAGGGGGACTCCTGAGTGTGTGTGGGAGCTGGTTTCTCTGCCGGGGAGAAGCACAATGGTCTGCAGCTATCTAATCACAAGATTTGTGCTGAAGTAGGAGAAAACGCCCGTTTGAGTGTCTGTGATAAGGCTGAGATAGAGACTTTTGGTTTCTTGGCGACATTCCTGTCTCTGTGATTCTAAGGTTATTCCAAACTTTTTTTTTTAAAGCATGAAACACCATAGGAGAGGGTCAGGAAAGGGAATTCGGGATTTTTTTTTTTTTTTTTTAATTGGGACACAGGAGGAGAAAATAATTGGCAGAATTAGAATTGGAATCTGACCAGGTGCCCATTACACACTCTGCATTTGTTTGGACTGTCACGTGAGCAGTTTCTAGGACTGTCTCATTAAGCTGCTAACTCTGGGATCTTTCTGAGGCCACCTGCAAAGAGTGTAGTCTGCAGACAGTCTGTGGATCAGGGACCCTCCTTGGTGAGCAGGCATTTCTGTTTGAGGAAGTCTCCGTGGCTGTCGTGTGAGGCTGGGGGTCACCAGCCTGCAGAGCTGGAGTGTGGACGCAGCGATTGGAATTAGCCTCTTTCCCAGAACTGAAACTGGTCCCATCTGTTGGCTCAGCACTCGAGGAAGGCCGTTCCAGGAAGCAGACCCAGAAGGAACTAACACAGTCATGTGTTCACGAGTGACTCACTCCGGGTTCCTACCCCAGCACGTGACGCTCAGGCCACCAAATGCTTGGAGTGGGCTGAAAGTCACTGATTCATTCCAGGAGGAGCACCTTATCTGAGCCTTCCCTTCTTCACCCTGCAATGGCTTGAGTGACAGGTAAACACATTCAGCCTTCTCTCTGGAGCCAGCCTGCCCGAATCTGAACGTGATTTGATATCATTCTACCTGTTTCTTCTTCTGTAAAAATGGACGTCAGATTCGTAGTGCTGCATAAGGTGTTTGTGAATGTTATCTGAGCTAACACAAGCACAGTACTTTAACAGTGCCTGCCCCGTGGTAATTATAAACATTCATCAAGAAAGAGAAGCTGCTGTCAACCGCTCACCCTCAACCAGTGGTGGGCAAGCTCATTAGTCAACAGAGCCAAACATCCACAGTACAACGACGGAAATTTCTTCTGAGAGACAAATTTTAAAAAAACTTCTTCTAACGCCACTTCTTCAAAACAGACTCGCCCAGGCCGAGGTATTTTGTGGAAGAGCCACACTCAAGGGGCCAAAGAGCTGCTGCATGTGGCTCTCCAGCTGCAGTTTGCCAACCACTGTGTTAGCCCATTGCATTTATTTTTATTTTACAGTTTGTGAAATGCCTTCATATATGTTCTACCCAGTGATCAGAGGACAGAGAGCAGTTAGACCATGTCCCACATTTATAATAGGCTGATGAGAGAGAATCATCTAGGAAAGCTGAGGGGAATGGTCTCAGGGATGCATTTCATCGCCTGAGGTGCCGCCCCAGGCGGAGTTTAGGAGAGGTGGTCCCACCAAGGCTGACTGCACACCCCCTGTCCCTTAGCCGGCTGTATGGACCCCAGGGCAGGCGCGATTCCCCAGGACCCTCTCCCCAGGAGAACCTGGACCCTGGATGGGGAACTGGGTGGAGACGGAACCAGAGGAACTACTGACAAGTCTGAGACTCCACCCTTCCTGCTGGGGCTGTTTGCCAAGAGAGCATCTCAGAGATCACACTCTTTCTTTCCCTCCTGCCTGTGGGGAGCTCGTCATACGTGTGGCCAGGCACAGAGAAAGGCGTGAAGAAAACCAGATTTGTCTCTGCAGAAGAGAAAAATTCCACATGACCAAGTGGCACTGGGCTCTTGGCCAGCAGAGTGGCTTCGCTGATGGTTTCAGGGCTAAAACCAGGACAGTCCCAGGAAAACCCTCAGGGGTTGGTCACCTGGCACACGGCGGCCCTGATCAAGTGGCCCAAGGCAGATTAAGGACAAAGCCATTACTCAGATGCCAAGGCCGGGTAACTTGGTGAGACTCCTTAACGGTAGCTACGGGAGTAATATTCCCTTTGTGAATGATGGGGTTTCTTTCTGTGGGGCCAGTACCCTCTCTCCCCAGACTTCCTCCAACCCCTGATCATCTTTAGGAAAATGATGATCTGATGATGACCTGAATTATTCTTTTTTAAAAAAATATATATATTTTATTGATTTGTTACAAAGAGGAAGGGAGAGGGACAGAGAGCCAGAAACATCGATGAGAGAGACATCGACCAGCTGCCTCCTGCACGCCCCCCACTGGGAACGCACTTGCATCCAAGGCACATGCCCTTGATCTGAATTGTACCTGGGACCCTTCAGTCCACAGGCTGACGCTCTATCCACTGAGCCAAACTGGTTTCGGCTGAGTTAACTTGATTTTGTGTTTTTCCCTTCAATTGTATTTCTTCTAATATTTTGATAGCGCTCTTGTTCTTTTCTTTTCCCCTCCTACAGTATTAGATCTTGTGGTTACTTATGAAATTCTCAAACATACCTACAGAATCCAGGTTTGTCTAACAGCTTAGAAGGAGTCATTTCTTTGAGTTTTTTAGAATCTGAAGATTCTGCCCTCACCAACTTGGCTCAGTGTATAAAGCTTCTGCCTGCAGACTGAAAGGTCCCAGGTCGTTTCTGGTCAAGGGCATGTACTTCGGTTTCGGGCATATCCCCAGGTGTGCAGAGACAGCTGATTGATGTTTCTCATCTATGTTTCTAACTCTCTATCTCCTTTTCTCTCTGTAAAAAAATAAAATATATTTAAAAGAAAAGTATCTGGAGATTCTTCTTTACCTCTATTTCATTTGAACCTAGGGTGAGTCCCCTGAGGTTCACTGGAATCAAGCAAATATAGGTCTTCAAGGTTTCTTAAAAAAATTATAATTAACATTTATGTGGTTTTTTATTGGTTCTGTTTTTACTAGAAAGCTTGTTTCTCTCATGGTAAAAGCTTTTCCCGGGCTGTTTCTGAAATAAGGCAGTGATGTTCTGTGTAGGCATTTTAGAAGGCTCTTGCATTCTTAGAGAAGATTGTAGATGTCAGGAGTCCAGTAACTCACAATACCCACAGGGGGCTGCAGAACCGAAGACCCGCACAATCTGGATTCTTCCGCCTGTTCAGTTGGCACTACTCTTTCTAATTTCTTTAATGGAAAAATATTCTAACTACTGCTCTTCAATTCCCATGACAGCTTTGTGGCAAAACATCATCTGATTGACCTTTTAGCTTTTAACAAATTAATATTTAAACCAAAGTTATCTAATACTATTTTTGAATTCTTAAACTCTTGCAGAAATCGAAATTCCAATTATCTTTATTAGTAAACTGTTCCAGTTTGTAATCACCCTCAAAATAATTTTTCCCCTTTTCTTAACCACTGAAGATAATTTTCTTTTTTTTAAAATGTCTACTTTATTAAGAAAAATTTTAATCTAATTATAAAAATGGCTCAGGCCACTAAAGAAACAGAGAGGAACACAAAAGAGAAAATAAAAATAATCTGTAATCCCACAAACCAGAGATAATTGTGTTGAAATTATACATCTTTTTAAAATGCATGTAACATATGTTCATCAGGTTTTCTTCTAATCAGTTCTCTCTAGGGATAGAAAACATTTTCACAATTTTGTGTTGAGTTTTAATTTATTATACTTTTAAATGAATAAGTAAGGAGTTTCATAGGAAAATTAAATGAACAAAGAATGTATCATAATGAACAAACAACACTTTTTTGTTAAGTTGTTTTATTCAAATAAATTGGGCATGGGTACCAACATTCTTAGTTTCTTATCTGTCCTTTTGGAAATTTTTTCATGCTATGCAGGCAGATATACTTGTAGCTGCTACTCCTCCTTCCTTTTCCACAAAAGGTAGACTATTAGGTGAATAGTTTTGCAGCTTGTTTTTCTTCATTTGGCAATACATTTTAGAGATCTCTCAATCTCAGTGCATTGAGAACTTCTACATTAACTTTAAAAAAAAAGGCATAATATTCAGTTGTATATATTTACCATAATTTATTTAACTGGTTCACTGTTGATGCTCATTTGGTTTATTTCCAGTCTTCTGCAGTTAAAAAAAAAAAGCCAACTGATTTTTCTTATACTTTTGTTATTTTGCAAGCATTAAATATACCTATAGGATAAATTCCCTAAAGGATATATGCAATCCTATATAATAAAAGCCCAGGGACCATAATGGTGTAAGGACTGGAATGACCGCTCGACCAGTCTCTATGAGGTGCATTGACTACCTCTTGGTCCCTCCCCCCTGCTGGCCCTCAGGCTCTCTTGGCGGCGGTGGGGTGGGACTGGGGGCCAGTATAGGAATGGGGTGACTGGCAGTGGAGGGACGGGACTGGGGACTGGCAAGTGGGCAGAAAATAGCCCTGATCACAGGCTAGGCCTAGGGACCCTATCTGCGCACGATTTTGTGCGCTGGGCCTCTAGTAGTAATTATAATGTAAATATAATAGGTAGAGTAATTATAATAGATACATAACAAAATACATGTGTCCCCCAAAGGGGTTGTACCCATATGCATATATTCCCACCAGAAATGAATGAGAGTATCGGTTTCTCCACATCTTTGACAATATAGTAACACATTAATATGTTACTATCAACTTTTGGATTTTTGCCAACTGATAGATGAGAAATGGTATTTCAGTTATTTTCAATTTTCCTATTTTAATAAAATTGAAGGTCATTTGTACTTTGTCAACTATCTGTTCATAGTCTCTGCTCATTTTTTCTATTGATGTATCAAGCATTTCCTCATTTACTTGCATAAGCATTTTATATATTACAGGAAAAAGCTCTTTGTGCTATGAATTATGAATATTTTCCTGTTGGTCATTTATCCTTTGATTTTGTTCATAGTTTTAAGAACTATTGAATGGACTTGAAATTAAAGACTTTTGCTATGGCTTTGGTTTATAAGTCATGATAGAAAGGTCTTTCTTATTTCAAAGTTATGAAAGAATTCTCTTATGTTTTCTTATAGAACTTTTGTGGTTTAATTTTTCACATTTAAATATTTGATCCATTCAAGATTTATTAGACATCAGATATGAGGTACAAATCTAACTTTTTTTTTTTTGCTAAATGAATATCCAGGTGTCCTAACACCAAGTCCTGTCTCTATCCCATGTAATAAAAGGCTAATATGCAAATCAACTGAATAGTGGAACAACCGGTCACTATGATGCACACTGACCACCAGGGGGCAGATGCTCAATGCAGGAGCTGCCTCCTAGTAGTTAGTGAGCTCCCACGGGGGAGAGCTGCTCAGCCAAAAGCCAGGCTTATGGCTGGCGAGTGCAGTTGTGGTGGCGGGACATCCTCGAGGGCTCCTGGACTGCAAGAGGGCACAGGCCAGACTGAGGGACCCCCAAACCCCACCCCACCGAGTGCAGGAGTTTTGTGCACTGGGCCTCTACTTCGTATATAATACCTTTTTCATCATCTATTGAATTGCCATCCATACTTTTCTGGATTTTCTTTTCTATTCCATTGTTCCAACTACCCGTGTGCCAGCATTCTATTTTTTATATGTCTGTATTTTATCATCCCATTTCCCCCTTCATTAACTTGGAATTCTGTCTTTTAAAAAAAGCATTTACCTTATATGTTGCTGAACTGCTTTTAAGTCTATTTACCTACATTCTGACTTACGTGCTATTCTTGCCATGTGTAATTAGTATTTTTAACTTATTAAATCTTTGTTTATATTAAAACCTCATAAGACATTACCATGAAAATTTTATATAGCCAATGTTTATTTAATTTTATCATCTCTATTGCTTTTTATTCTATCCTGTATTCTCTGACTTCCCCTCCTGACTATTTTCTTTTTGCTCAAAGAGCATCCTGTAGTGGCCATCCACTTGCGATGAACTCTCACTATTAATTTGACCAAGTATGGCATTATTTTCAGTTTTATTTTTGAAAGATTTTGGATGAGAATGGAATTCTACCCTCATAGTTTTGGTTTGCTTTCCACCATATTAAATACATTCTCTGTGTTTTGGCTTCCTTTATTGGTGATCAGAAGGCAGTTGTCAATCTAGCTATTTGTCCCTTGAAGATAATAACTGCATTTTGTATAACAAGCATAATTATTATAGTTTGTCTAATAATTTCAATATCTGAAGTCCCTGTGAGTTTAATTTTGTTTCCTATATTTTTGCTATGTTGTCTGGTTCTCTTTGATTGGCTGCAGGATTTTGTATTTGAAATGTTTTTATAGAAATGATCTGAGGTCTGGTATTCTTACTGGACCACACTATTTATTTATTGAAGCTTTATACTATGTTTCAGTATCTGATAATGCTGCTTGCCCTTCAGTCAGAATTGTCCTGCTTATGAACTCTGGGATTAACTTGTCTACTGCCAAAGCTCCCTTGCTTAAAAAACAAACAAATGAATGAACAAAACAACAACAAACTCCATTATTTTTTTTTTGGAGGTGAATATGTTAAATTTATACTTTAATTCAAAATGGTATCTTCTAATGTTAATCTTTCTATTCAAGAGTATGGGAGAGAAAACACTTCGAAAAATAATGTTGTTGGGATTCTTAGATAGAAATTGCCTAAATTAAAACTGTTGTCTGAGGTCACTGAAGCCAGAGTTAGGGTATTTAATATAGAAATAATTATTTTAGGTTATCTCATTTATTAAGCATGGTGACATTAGGAATGATGTGATATTATATTTTTAAAAATATATATTTTATTGATTTTTTACGGAGAGAGGAAGGGAGAGGGATAGAGGATCAGAAACATCGATGAGAGAGAGACATCAATCAGCTGCCTCCTGGATGCCACCCACTGGGGATGTGCCCGAAACCAAGGCAAATGCCCTTGACCGGAATCAAATCTGGGACCCTTCAGTCCACAGGCCAACGTTCCATCTACTGAGCTAAACCGGCCTCAGCTGATATTAGGTATTTGACCTCCTGGTTCTCCAATATTAGCTTCTATTTCCATACCTCTCTCATCCTGTTCCATCCCAGTCATGTTGGACAACTAAATGCCCTGACCTCTATCTGGATACTGTTGAACTAGCCCCACATTTCTTTGTTTTTCATAAACACTGATCACATTTCTTCCTTCAAATGCATTTGCTGTGCTATCCACCAGTATAGGATACCCTATAAGAATGCTTGTAATGCCAATATAGCATCCTGGGGTCAGAGGTAATAGAGGACAGTATTTAAGAGAATAGGATCTGGTGTCTTCTTGAATGGGCTTGAATGAAGTCTTGGCTGGCCCCTTGCCAACCTTTTAACCTTGGGCTAGAGACTTAACCTTTTGAAGGCACAGCTTTCTTCTCTGAAAAAATGGACATCACGAGAAATCGTCATCCAAGTATCATTGTGAACAAACTTAAGAGTATGTATAGTAATAGGCATATGCTAAGAGCTCAATAAATTTTAGCTATAATGGAACCCCTTTATTTTAAGTGTCTGAGGGTCAGACACTTAAGCAACTTTTCTAAAACCCCTGCGTGGTTAGGAAATGGCAGAGCTTTTGTCTCTGAGTCCAGTGTTCTTTTCATGGTGCCGCCAATGAATAATAAGAATAAAGAATAACTAAGGGTATATGGCCCTTAACCCAGATAAGCACCATTCTTAGCACTTTATTTATGTTAACTAGTGTATACTTATGAGTCAGAAGGCGGGTACTCTGAATATTCCTAGGCATAAATGAAGAAACTGAGATCTAGAGAGGTTAAATGATTTACAAATAACTAGTAAATGATGGAGAAACTGAAGTAGAAATGAAGAAACTGAGGTCTAGAGAGGTTAAATGGTTTACAAATAACTAGTAAATGATGGAGAAACTGAAGTAGAAATGAAGTAACTGAGGTCTAGAGAGGTTAAATGATTTACAAATAACTAGTAAGTGCTGGAGCCAGGATTTGAACTAAGATGGGGGCCTCAGAACGGGCTCTGCAGACCAGGTGCTAATATGATGCAGGGCCTCTAGTCATTGCGAGTGACCCAAAGTTCTAGTTCGGGCTGGTAGTACCTCCACTTGGGGCATTGCCCTATTTTTGAAGCATTTCTCTCTTCAACAATATGTGACATCCTCCCCTAGGTTCCTTTTTTTTTTTTTTTTTTAAGTTCCCACCTGAGGATATTTTCCCCATTGATTTCTAGTGAGAGTGGAAGGGAGGAAGGACCGGGAGAGAAAGGGAAACATCCATGTGAGGGAGACACATGGCTTGGTTGCCTCCCACATGCACCCTATTGGGGCTGAGGAACCTCCAACCCAGATACATGCCCTTGACAGGTAATCAGACCCACAACCCTTCGGTCCACGGGCTGACACTCTAACCACTGAGTAAGCTGGCCAGGACTGGGTTCCTCTTTGCCTTCTCTTTTCTTCTGTCTCCCCTCAGGCTGTTTATCCTTTTCACTCTGTGATCTTCTCACGGAGCCTCTGTTTTTTCTTTATCCCAGTCCAGTGGTTGGCAAACTCCTTAGTCAACAGAGCGGCAGACCTTGGCTCACGAGCCGCAGTTTGCCTTGGTTCACGAGCCGCAGTTTGCCGACCACTGTCCTAATCTGTGTGTTTTATGCTTACAGTGAAGGTGACGTGAGCTGGGAGAGGTTCGGGGATGCTAGTTTTCACTAAATACCTACTAAACACCAGGCATTGTATCAGGTGCTTTCCTCTCCGTGTTCTCACCCTCATTTTGCAGTTGAGAAAACGAAGGCTCAGAGGATATAAGGAATAAGTTGCCCAGGTTCACACAGGTGGATTGTAACTGAATTAAGATTTGAGCCCAGTCGAGACCCGTTTGGCTCAGTGGATAGAGTGTTGGCCTTCGGACTGAAAGGTCCCAGGTTTAATTACGGTTGGAGGCATGTACCTTGCTTGTGGGCACATCTCCACTGTGGGGTGTGCAGGAGGCGGCTGAGCGATGTCTCTTTCTCATCAATGTTTCTGGCTTTCTATCTCTCTCCCTTCCTCTCTGTAAAAAATCAATAAAATATATTTAAAAAAAATATTTGAGCCCAGGTCTGTTTTCAAAAGCTACCAGGACTGTTGTTAGTTGTGTGCACTGGTACAGCCATGCTGGTTTTAAAAGATCAAAAATCTGTCTGCACCTCTTGGTGGATAGCTGCTGCCCTAAGCCTCCCAGGTGTCCCCATCACTGCCAGCCTGGTCCCCCTGGACCCTGGCCGCTTCCCCAGGAACCCCTGGACCTGCCCACAAGCCAGCAAGTACAAGGTTAATGTCCAGCCCCGCGGAGGCAGCAAGGACCTTGCTCCAGCTCCAAGGCTGCCGCGCAGATGTGTGCCCTTGAGTTCCTTCTGCTCCTAACCCCCCTGCGTGGAGTATCGAGTATCGTGCTGAGTCCTGTTCAACATCACCGGGGCTGCTCGGGATGAATGAGAAAGTAACTTCCCAGCTCATTAATGTAGCTGCCATTTGGGATCACATCAGAAACACGGTGGGAGCTTAGCTGTATTCATTGCCTCCTTTGATGGGAATACAGGACGGAGACCGTGGCGTCTGTAGACAGCTCTGGAGTTTGTGTTCTCACCAAGACTGAGGGTGCTGGAGGGAGCATTTCCTCAGACCCTGCCCATCCCACTCCTGCTGCCTAACTTAACCTACCCAAGCCACCCACCCAGGGCCCTCCTTCTAGGCCTTCAGGCCCTGAGGCCCTTGCTTAGAAGCTCCTCTGCCTTTCTCTTCCCCCCTCCCCCCCCCCCCCCCTTCACCAAGGATCCCCAGGCCTCAAGGCCCAGAAGACTGGTGTTACTTTTAGAGTAATTACTATTGCATTTGGGCAAAAAGATTTTTTTTGGTAAGAGTCGGGGGTTGTGCCGAGACCGGTTTGGCTCAGTGGATAGAGCCTCGGCCTGCGGACTGAAAGGTCCTGGGTTCGATTCTGGTCGGGGGCATGTACCTTGCTTGCGGGCACATTTCCAGTGTGGGGTGTGCAGGAGGCGGCTGATCGATGTCTCTCTCTCTCATCGATGTTTCTGACTTTCTATCCCTCTCCCTTCCTCTCTATGAAAAATCAATAAAATATATTAAAAAAAAAAAAAAGTCGGGGGTTGTGACCATCAATCGTTTCTAACATTCTTTCTTTGGAAAAAGGCATTCTGTGTTTCAAAAAGCAACTCGTTCTGAAAGCAAGATAGGGATTTTTCTTATATTCTAGAAGAAGGAAACTTGTTAGCTTATGTTTCGTGGGCGATGATAAACAACAGATGCTAACCGTGTTGTTTATTTCTCTTACATTAAAGCTATACCTTCCCAACCTTCAGAGATGCCTTGTTTTCATTAGGAGGCTAAGTAGCAGTAACCTAGACCTCCCTATGTCCGTGGCTTTCCCAACAGAAAAGTGTTTCTTGTCGTTCCTGATGCGTGTGCACGTTCGCGGGGCCTCCTCTCCCTGAGCTTATTTGGAGGCCAAGACTGCGAGGGGCTTGGCTTTTTCCAGTCCTTGGAACCCAGGGTTGCCTGGGCATGGCCCTCAGCCAGAGAAGGCAGAAGCCAGAGGAGAGCGCTTGGGCGATTTTTAGGGTCAGGCATCACGTCCTTTCCTCTGCATCCCACTGGCCAGAGCTACGTCCAACGGTCATACCTAATGGTGGCCCCGCTGTGTGGGAGCGGTGGCCTCGCTGTGCTCCATAAGAAGGGAGCTGCAACTTGTGCACCTTGTGTTTTTCATAACTTTGCAATGCATGTGGCATTTATGCTTGTAAATGTGTCATTCTGAAGGCCATACTTGGGGCATGTGCTACCGCAGTCCTGTCACTTCTTTTTCAAGAAGTAACCTTGGTTCCACGGCCTCACTGGAAGGAGTGTTTATCACCTCTCTGTGTTAGGGAAGCACCAAGAGTAGGTCCGGGGGGAGGTCAGCCTGTGGGAGAGCCCACCAGGGTTTGCCCAATGGATACTACCCTCTCCTTTGTACGCGCAGCGGAAGAGGCCCCAGTCAGGTCTGGGTGGGGTGAGCTTGGACAAGTCATCTCTCTGAAACATTTTCTTATCTGCACCAACTAGTAGCTATGTAAGGTATTGCACTGTTTTAAGAGCTTGGCTTCTGGTGATCCTGCATAATTTTAACAGTCATAAAGTTTGGAGAGCATTTTGTATCTTTTACAGCTATTCAATCCTTTTTTAAAAAAATGTTTAATGGCCATTTATATTTTATTTCTTTTTAAAATATATTTTTATGGATCTCAAAGAGGAAGGGAAAAAGAGAGAGATTGATACATCAATGATGAGAGAGAATCATTGGTCGGCTGTCTTCTGCACGGCCCCTACTGGAGATTGAGCCCGCAACCCGGGCAGGTGCCCTTGACCAGAATCGAACTTGGGACCCTCCAGTCTGCAGGTTGATGTTTTATCCACTGAGTCAAACCAGCTAGAGCCATTTAATCTAATCCTTTAAAAAAAAAAAATGAAAAGAAGAGCACCACCAAGCCTCAAAGTGCTCATTGCTTAAATGCTATTTCTGAAGTAAAAAGGTTTTGTTTGGAGCCAGCATTGTTGAGTGGCGAACAGTTCAGAGGTCAGTAACCACACTAAAATGTACTTTTGATTTTAGTGAGGGTGAGTGCTTGGGGATTTGCCAACCTAATATAACACACGATTCATTCACTTTGGATAGTTTTAAAGCACATGTTTATGCTGCCTTATTATTGAACTTACCTCTCTCTGGGATGTGACACTTGAAGCTTTCACACCCACAAAATATGACTCTCATCTCCTGGAGTGAATTCTTTACTGATGCCTCTTTTAAGAAGCATATTTACTTTTGAGCAGTCCTATATATATTGACCCAAACTACTCAGCCGGAAAAAATATATTGTTCATGAACTAGGTCCTAGTTTCCAAGGAGTGGTCATAAATATAAAGGAAGCATTTTGTGGGCAAGTTGTGTGTGTGTGTGTGTGTGTGTGTGTGTGTGTGTGTTGTCCACTGTGGGAACAACGTATTGTGTACCTAAAACTTTCTCTAGGCTTTGACCTGGCTGTTGAAAAATACTGAGTGCTCATTAGCTAAAAGCACTGGGCTAAGGGTTTTGTTAGCTTTCAGAATATTAACATTGCTTGGTCTTCTGAATATCGTGTCCTGTGGGATTTCAGTGGGTCAGGATCTAAGTTCCTGGGACTTCACTAACTAGGATATTTGGGCAAAGGAATGTGGAAAAGGGGGCCTTGGTTTGAAAATAAAAGCTGTTATACAATTCTCAAAGGATTTTTTAAAAACTCTGGATCCCCACTTGCATTGAATATATTGCCTTTTACTGGGCCCACACCCACAAAAAGGTTCAGTCTGTTGCCAAAGAAATGTGGTTGACAGTCTTGTCCAATGAGTAGACTTACTGGGACACTATTTAAAATGAGATATTTCCAGCCGAAACCGGTTTGGCTCAGTGGATAGAGCGTCGACCTGTGGACTGAAAGGTCCCAGGTTCGATTCCGGTCAAGGGCATATACCTTGGTTGCAGGCACATCCTTAGGGGGAAGTGTGCAGGAGGCAACTGATCGATGTTTCTCTCTCATTGATGTTTCTAACTCTCTATCCCTCTCCCTTCCACTCTGTAAAAAATCAATAAAAATAATATTTTTTTAAAAAAAATTAGATATTTCTAGCTGACCAGTGTGGCTCAGCTAGATTCTGGTTGGCCCTGGGGTTGCGGACTCCATCCCTAGCGTGGGGCCTGTGGAAGGCAGCTGATCAGTGATTCTCTCTCATCATTGTTTCAGTCTCTCCCTCTCTCTTCCTCTCTGAAATAAATAAAAATATATTTTAAGAAGTAAAATAAAATGAGAGATTTCCAAATCCATTTCTTTTAATGGTGCTGATCTAACTGAGCAGAAGATCCCAGGCAAGGCCCAGGAATTTTAACAAGCTCCCCAGGTGATTGAGCAAGCTTGAGTGCAGTTCAGGGGGTTTCCCCTCCCTCCCCAACCCCCCATTTCAGAAGAAGGTCTCTCTATAGTGGGCTTAAGTGCTCCTACTAGAAGGCCCAGAGGCACGAGATCTGAGCAAACACCTCACACTACAGATGGCTCGGAGCCGGCCCTCTGTCGCTATTTGTTGACTTTTGAGAATAAGGTTGCTTTGGGAAATGAGGACATTCGCTCTCAACCTTGGGTGGCCAGGGAGTGGCAGATCACAGCCAGAACACCCCTGGGTGAGCAGGGAGTTAGAGCTTCCTTGGCCTGAGGTGACCCCAGGCTGTTTCACAACAGGCTGATCCCTTCCTTCTGAAGTCCACTGGCTTCCAAAGTCCCTCTCGCCATCGTCAGTGCTTCAGTGCCCTGCCAGCTTTCACCTGGCTGGCTTTTCCGAGGCTGCCCGAGGAGGACCACCCTTCCTTCTGCTGGTCACATTGTTTCTTTAACCCCATTTCCCCCTTGCAGTCTTGGAGCCATACAGGCCAGGTGGTCTTTTTCTGTTGACTTTGCGTATCTTTCCATCTAGTGGAGCTTGAAGGTGGTATTTCAAGGGGCCAGTTCCCTGGATTGTCTAATTACACATTGTAAAATACGCAATTGATTTAATATTAGCTTTGAAAATCAGTAAATATAACCAGACATCAAATTTGGTGTATAATAGAGCAGGAGAAACAGGTTTCAAGTTATAGGTAGAGGAGCAGACCATGCGTTGTGGACCTCTAACAAGTGTTACTGATTGGGTGGATGGATGGATGGATGGATGGGCGGACGGACGGACGGATGGAAGGATGACAAGAGATTTCTGACCTCCTGATAGAAGGATCTCTTATTTTAAAACAATGGGATAATGCCAGAAGAACCAAGGTGTAAGTCTCAGCCTACCTCTTAGAAGCCTTTTTTTTTTTTTTTTTTAACAAGACAGTCGCCCCAAGCTTCAGTTTCTTCACCGAATGAATGAAAGCAGCCTTCACGGCCCCCACCTTGTTTGGTTGTAGGATTAAAACCAGACACACAGTCTGTGTTAATTCCACGTCTGGCACCCGGCCAGTGTGAAAAACATGGCAAATAATGAGAGAAAAGGGAACAGCATCAACATCTGATTTGGGGCGGTGGTCAGCGGTCAGAGGGGACCTTGTGCAGACTCTGTGGAACTTGAGAGATGCCGGGAGGCAGGGAAGATCAGGGAGCAGGTTGAGCCCTACCTCCAGGCTGCTGAGGCTTGTGCCATAAGGCGGGCGGCATTGGGGGGGGGGGGTCTGGAGAGCCAGGCATCTGTCCTTTCACCCGAGGGATTAATTATAAGCTCCAATTAGGTTTCAAAAAAACAAAAAAACAAAAAACGGAACCTGCAAAGAATGCCTTGAGCTCCTTTGGTCCTGGAGGGCGGGAAGGAAGTGCTGGGCCATGCGAAATCTCACTGCTGTGCCCGGGGGACGAGGAGGTGAGCACTGGGATTTTAAGGGCCGACCTCAGTGAGGGAGGGCTCCAGGCCTCCGAGGGGCCTCTGCGCTTTCCGTGGAGTGCCTTCAGCTTCTGCGGGTGATGGTGGTGGAACCTTTTACTGCCAGTGACCCTGGCCATGTTAGGAAATGCCTAGTGATTGTGAAAATTCCGAGTGGTTTGGCTGTGTTTGAACAACAGCGTTTCGGCTGACGAGCCTGGTTTTTAACTGTTGTGCGCCTGGGAGGGTTGGGGCAGACATGAGAACAGGGTAATGCCTGACAGCGAGTGCCTGGCTATGGGGGAAGGAGTCAAAGACCTGCTTGCTCATAATTCATTAGCATCTATCATATGTAATTTGATAGAAAAAAAGGGGGTGGGTTTGAGAAGTGAACCTTACAAACTGCTTGAAATATATAGATGTAAGGAACACGGAGTTATCTATTTCATTTGTGGTTTGCTGGGCTGGAGAGTCACGGCCGGGCATATTTTGTGCTGCCAGCAGGAATGAGGAATTGAGAAATCACGAACAAGTGTTCTTTCTGCCCTGTAATAAGGGGCCTGACTTGGCAAAGCCACAAAAATCCTGCTTTTGTGCCAC